>JASXSY010001587.1:0-108142 GCA_034509805.1 Sipha maydis | reverse complement strand
AATCGAGGATAGTGTGACTCATGCGATACGAAAAATCGGCTATTCGTGTTTGCATATAACCAAGGCTGGGTCAATTAAAGATTTTTTTTAACTCGTTAAGTTAATTTAAGAAAAGTAAATTAAGTTAAAAGTTAATTAGTATTGTTTTTTAACTTTGTTAAGTTAAAAATTAACGGATAAAAAAATTAACTCAGTTAAAAAAAATTTACATATTAATAGGGTTACCATAATGTTTTAGACCAAATCCGGACATCAGTTCTGTTTCAGGAGGGGGGGATTAAAGATAAACATTATTGTTGTTTCATTAATACAATTTTATTTAAATCTATGAATAAAATGTCTACATAAGAGTTATTAGGTTAAATATGTTAGTAAAATGAATAATATTGATTAAATAATAAATAATAATAATAATATAATTAATAATATCAATAAAAATTAATAATGTGTTATAAAATCTGTCACCTAATAACTTTTTGTATCAATAAAACCACGTTAAACGGTTACCTTTGTAAAATCTGGTTATTTTTCTAATCCGGACGCCAATCCGGACTATCCGGACGAAATCCGGACTCATGGTAACCCTACATATTAAGCATTTATGTATAATAGCAATACTATATGGCTAAATAATAATCATCAGTATCATATTACAATTGGTGATAATTGTTTACCTGTTGGCATCTCGCATACAAATTCTATTTCTGGGAAAACTGGTATAGCAGGAATTCTGAATATGTAGGCAGGAATTGGCAGGAATTGAGCACTAAATATTGGCGCAAAAAAAATTGCAAAAAGTTTAATTTAAAGTGTGGGTGGGGCTGGGGTAACGTTACCCCAGCCCCACCCATAGAAAATTCGACTTTCTGGAAAAACTGGTACAGCAGGAATTCTGAGAATCTGGCAGAATTGGCAGGAATTGAGCACTAATTATTGACGCAAAAAAAATTGCAAAATTAAAAAGTGGGGGGGCTGGGGTAACGTACGTATGGAATTGTCCGATTTAATCGACGATAACAGCGGACCGTTTATTTCGGACGAGTACATCTTAAAATAAAACAATTTATTTTCGTTCACTTATTCGTAGACGGCTGTTTAGTAGGTACCTAATTTTGTTTTTCTACATATGTGTTTATTTCGTTTATTATCTAAAAATACACCCATAAAAAGCATTTAAAACTCCAAATTAGCAAATAGCTCCTATAGTATGTATTTATGTGAAAATATTCCCAAAAATAGCACTAAAAACCTTAAATTAGCAAAATAGCGGTAAAAACCGTAAATATGCGAAAAATAGCAAAATAAAATTTCGTGAATAACATCAGAGAAGTGTGAAACATACTTGTATAAATTTGTATAAAATATGTAAAAATCACGATAATTTGCAAGTTATTTTGTAGATAAAAATTCATAAATTTTTTCTGTTCATACTTAAGGTTCAAAATTTTAACACTTGGTTATCTATAAGTTACTCTTCAAAAATCTTTAAAAAAATTTCTACCGGACTTAGAGGAAAAAATTGTATGACTGTTTGAAATTTAAATATTTACGAAATTGCGCAAAATTTGGCTCGTACAGAATACTTGAAAATGTAATAGAAGATTGCACAGAAGGAGTTCTTATTGTCATTCAAAAATTATTAAAATCCATAGGCACAATTTTTTTTTATAAGCGTTTGAATAGAGAATATTGACATAAAATTACTGTATGCAACTGCCAACCCATCCTAATTGAAAAATATATTTATCGTTTCAAAATAAAATATACTTTTTACAATATTTATAAATAACAATGTATTATATCCTAGACAAACATCTTAACTCCGTTCAGAATCATTATTCGTATACAAAGATATCTATCAATGCGTTCAAATTTAACAAATCCATTATAATGACCTATCATATAAACGAGGTGCACTCCACCCCCAACTGTACAGCAGAGCGAGGTCCATCCGGTTCTTTTTTTTTTTTAATTCTGTATATTCACATGCAATAGGTATATATTATATATACGGTATACCTATGTATCTGTTAAAATTATATTTTATTTTGAGTTTTAATTTATATTTGCATCTAATTTAAACTGTATAATGGTTTTAAATAATACAATACGTTTAGACATAACTTTTTTAATATATACGATGAATAAGCGTTTAGGATTCGTTTAACTTTTTAACATTTGATAAATTAAATTAAAATAATAATTATTTCTCGACCGATTTACTCGATGGACACGTGCTCAGACTTTGGACATATCGCGATCGTTAGACTAGTTCTACACGAAAGCAATTTCTTCTTGGACGTTCCTTATCGGTTACCCGGAAGCGCGTACACGCGAATCGGTGCACGGAGGAGTGTCAAGGGGTAGCAGTTGCTCGTGTCTGCTGCCCCTCAATTGCGGGGTGGGTGTACAGCGGGCGCCACGGTGGTTACAACCGAACCACTGTACGGTAACGTCCGTAACGATTTGTCCGTTATGCCTTGTTTACACGTAATGAGTGCTCGGCCGAGAAACTTGGTTTGTTGCTTGACCTAATACCGAAATAGACCGAGTCAGCGTCTACACACATTTTATTCACTGGGCCGAGCGAATTCCCCCACTACCAAAATTGACTGTACTCGACGTGTATAAACACATGTATTTTTGAATTATTATCGTTAACTAATTATTATTACGTAGTACATACGTTACAGTATTTATATTTTACATTTATAATAATTTATTAATATTTATTTTTTTATTAATTTATAATATAATATCTTAAATTATATGATAAACTAAATAAATTATTTGATGAAAAAACAACAAAATACAGTTTATAATGGAAATCGATAAAAGGTAGGATAACACTGATGACACATGAGTTTACTACACAATCTACTCGGTTTCACTATTCGGCTGACGTTTTTAGACACGCCGAGTACAGTCAATTTTGGTAATGGGGAATTCACTCGGCCCAGTGAATAGAAACGGTTTCTATTCACTCGCTCGGTCATTTTACTCGTCCGTCAACTGGACGGAGTACTGGTTTGTTGAGTTCACACGGGACAGTACTCGGCCGAGCACTCGTCACGTGTAAACGGGGCTTAAGTCTTGTGCGCTTCGTTTCTTTCTACGGTGCGAGGCGAGATCGAAACAATCGATGTCCGCGGTCACGGTGAAAACCGCGTTCCAGATCGCCAGCAAATCTACTCGAGTACTCCATCCCAAACCTCCCCCCGCCCAACCGTTTAAGCGTCAGTGCACGTGTGCGCGCGTCATTACAAACACTCCGTGCGCACGGTGCCGGGTATCGGTTTCCCGTGACGTTATCGTTGTCGTTCATTACGGATTCCGTGAGCGCGTCGGACAGGTAGGCGACCAGGTACGTGCCGATCCAGGCGTGCGCCAGGAACATGAGCGACTCCAGCTGGCTGACGCCCAGGTTCTCCATGCTGGAGTGCTTGCGTCGGTGCGTGGGCATCACGTACGTGTCGAAGTAGAACCGGGCCAGGTGCTCGAGGAACACGAACAGCAGGTACGTGGTGAGCCGGGGCCCGAAGGCCACGCGGATCTCCTCGACCAGGTCGCACAGCTGGGCGTGCGCCAGCCGCTCCGACTCCAGCGCCTGGCACGTGGCCCGCGACGTGGACGCGAGCACCTTGGTCACCTCGGTGCGCCACCGCGTCCGCAGCGACCGGAACCGCGTGCACATCTCGTCGCAGAACAGCAAGTACAGCAGCGGGAATATCGAGGTCATGTACCTGCGGGCACAGACGGGTGCGCGTGCGCGTCGGTCGTCGTCGTCGTGGCGTCGGACCGGGCCCGGAGCAGCACGTCTCGCGGGCGGCCCCGATGCCCGGCCGTTCGACTGGCGGCTTTGGACCCGAGTCGCGTACAACCGACGACGACACCGTTTTGGAAATCCAACGAAAACCGTGTCGGCTCGCCCAAGACAATACCGATCCCCCGGCCCCGTGTTCGTTACGTTCACCCGTACCGGACGTGTTGTTCAACGTTCGCCATCTGCGATCGATTAGCTCGCGAGAACAAGCGTTGACCAAAAGCACTCCGGTACGGGAATATCGCTGCGCTGAAACGGGATGCCGTAGAAAGTTTACGGACGTCACGGTTTTCGTATGATATTTCGTTATACGACAAAAAAACCATAACGATTGTCATTTTATAATTTTTCTTTTGACCTTAATGAATGATTAAACAATTCTAAAAAGTAACACAACTGAAGTAAATATGTTATCCTTATTTAATTTAACTCGATTGAATCACTACGTTGTATCTAAAAAATATATACATTTTGTTACCTTCTGGAGTAATACGGAGTGTACATCACCTTAGAAAAAATTGTAAATCGTCCACCGCATATATATGTATATATATTGTACAGTGGATATGTACAGTTCATACGGAACCTCCGTGATCGGGTCAAAAGATGGGGACGTTTTCAAAATCACACATTTCATTTTCGAGGTACTGTTGCGTCAGCCGTATACGAATACAACTTAGTGTCATTGCATTAGACGAAAACGATTTAAAATGAAGGTCTGGATTCAAACTTTAAACGTTTTGGAAAAATCTGATTTCTTATCAATTTGCTGGAATGCCATAGTTTTAGTTAACACAGTATATAATTAGTCTTGCATATCAACGTCTTACAAGGCTACTTGTCCTATCAACGTCTATCGTATACGGGACACGCGTACTAACCATCAAAACGATAGGTGAATGTATGAAAAAATAAAAAATATTGTTAGAACATGAAAATGTGTAATACTTAAGTCGTCCCTGAGAGTCATATGGAAAACAGAATTTGATTTTTCATTATCTCAAGATGTTTCGCAATTATTTATCGCACCATGGGACACTTTGTATATAATAGTCATGAGCGAAAGAGAAAATTATTTGCAAACCGCATACATTGGTCAATTTTTCCAACTCACACTACCGGATCTAAGAAAAGGGTAAATGGGTACGCTTGCTACACATACAAATGGTATGTTTTTAAGTTGATGAAAAGTAAAAAAAGTATGTACAAAGTATGTAAATTATAACATACTTAAAAAAAAAAATTGGCGTACAGTAATCATCGACGCAACTAGAGTTTACATTTTGGAGAGGCTATAAGTTTCAAGATAACATAGGTCTGCAGGGTCTACGCTACCACACACCCATTTACTAATTTACATACAAACAACATTTGTCACTACTCACTGTTAAAGGTTTAGTTCAAATTTTAGTAAAAAATAAAAATAAAAATATGAAACATTCTGATTTTATGAACCAAATTTGGTTTTGGATATTCCTAAGTAAAACGAAAAAAACATATAAACAAATTAGAAATTTAATAATTATTTCGTGTGTTAAATTATAGACATAGATGATTAGATTTTATCTCGATCACAAACACAAAATTCAGAGATTCATTATTTTTAATCTGGAAGGGCTATGAAAATATTTAGAGAAACTGAACTCCCTCCCTAATTGCGCCTTTGATAGTTAACTATTCTGTATTACGTTTTTATTAGGTAGCTATTAGGTAGGTTAACACAATACATTTAAAATTTCTAACTGCAATCGATTATCATATTGACTATTGCATAAAATCTACCAATTTTACAAGCAGCACCGGATTGCAGAAGATGAATACATAACAAAAAAAAAAAAAAAAATAATGATTACGAATGTTACTCAAAATTTTTTTAACAGGCCTACGTCAAAGTTTCAATGTATTAAAGATTGATTGAAAATGTTTTTCAAGATTTTTCATTTTTGATCCAATAACAATGTATTCTTTGTCTACGGAAAACTTGAAAAGTCGGTTTCGATTAATGTTTTAAATATAAAATTTACATCGAAAAATTTGAATTCATTTCAGAATTACAAAGCTTTGAAGAGCATTTTTACAACTTGGATGGACATCTTAAAAAAAGCAAAACTTCTTTGGAATGTTGAATTTTATTTATGAAAATAAACTTTAAGACACATATCCAAAAATATATGAGATGTTCACAAAATATATTTTACAGTGTCAGTTACTTCAGCTTTGTATGAACGAAGCTTTAATAAATTAAAATTAATAAAAACATACCTACGATCTACTTCAGGACAATCAAGACCTAACAATTGCAAAACAAATCAATTATGAGCACACAATTATCATTGATTTTGCTGCAAAAAGAGTTTGAAACATTAATTTTTAAATTTACAATTTTTCAGATAGACATTTTTTTGTAAAAAGATAATTTTTGATTTGTATTTAAATAATTTGTTTTGCGTTGACACCCGGCATAACCCATACGTACACCTACATAAAGGAACTGAATTTTCGTTTCCCAAAAGGAAGGAAGGTAGAGGGTTCAATTGCCTATATCCTGTACTGCCAACTGGTGCGTTCGTCCGCGCGTCGCTTCGGAGAATATACTACGTATATTATCTATGTACCTTAGCATCGATTCGAAGATGACCTTAACCGACAACTTGTTCAGCAAAATATCTATACAGGCACAACTAAACAGCATCAACGTGCATCCCAGGTAGGCGATCACGTAGTAACGCGGCAGAGTTCTCTGTTCCGTGGGCCGACCGTGTTCCATGTCGAACCGATTGGTCTTCTCAATGATTTTCGGCAGATGCGTGTCCACATAGATCGAAGTTAGTTGACTAAGGAACTCCCGCATGATGAAATTGGCTGTCCAAAACCACAGAGTGGCCGTCGGGTACTTCACGGCTTTGGTCACAAACAGATAGCAAGGCGATAGATAAGCCACCTTGATCGTAAACGGAAAAAAAAGTTTTTATAATTATAAAAATTATAATTGATTATAATTAAAATGTGCGCTTGGTGTTTAAAGCGTGTAGCATGACATTATGGAACTGAAACAAAGTTTCGAGAGAAGCCCGATTTAAATAAAGATTGTTTTTACTTCGCAATATTAGTTTAATTGTTATTATTAAGTTATTGTCCTATTTTTTTAATTTTTTAATTTCTTATTTTTTTTTTTTTTTTTATTTAATTATTTATAATATATATTTATATCAATGAAATGGCCCTGGAATTTCCAATTTTTTTTTACCTCAATCTCCATGAGAAGACACATTGATATTGTACTCTACATAAAGTACTACTCTATAAACTACCGGTTTAATAGGGTCCTGGATTGATGTAACGCAATTAGATGAAGGCGCATTAATAAAACATAATATAATTACGATGAACTCAACTAATTGGTCTATAAAATCAAAATATCGACCTCAAAATAAGTTTCTTTGTAGTATATTTTCAAGAAATATTATTTTTTTTTTTTTTATCTGTATGCATAATAATATGCTTTAATCAAATCATTGTTAATAATTTAAATTTATATAATAATTAAATAATAGTTATCAAAATAATACTACTTATTATTTGTACATCAATAATATAAAAGTATCTATTTATTATATACATTGATACATTATATTAAAATAAATACTTTAACGTTAAATAGTATAAATATTATGTTTTGATATGGAAAAAATATGCTAAAGAATGATTGTTATATTAATACTTTAATTATAATGTTTTATTCAGCGGTTCCCAACCTTTTCAGCCGGCGGTGCCCTTTTATCTGTACAAATTTTGTTAGATGTCTTTCTATGAATATCACGAGAAACGTGATAAAAATAAACACTAGTTTTCATTCATAAGTGATTTAAATAATTTTATTGAACATATTATTAATAAACTATGATTTTATAGTTGAAAGTAAAAAAAAAAATAATGCTTTAATAGTGGAAAACTAATAATAATAATAATTATTATTATTATTAGTTTTTCACTATTAAAGCAATTATTATTAATTATTAATGAGATATTTGAGGCTGCTTATTTTTGGATGTTTGGCAAAATCTGGTTTAATTTGAGACAACTGGATACGGAGGTCAGGTTCTACGTTAAGGTGGTTGCGGTAATTGGTTTTAGTAGCCGTATAGCCCGACAATCCTGCCTCGCACAAATAGATATACTATATTTAATATTAGATATACAGATAGTATGCTAAGTACATAAAACAATATTTTTTCTTCTTAACTACAATAAATTGTAAATTTTTAATATATAATTTAATTATTTTTTTCATTCTTCGATGAACCGTGGTGCCCCTTAAATGAGTTTACGGTGCCCTAAAGGCACCGCGGTGCACAGGTTGAAAACCGCTGGTTCAATTGATAGTTCATTTTTGATAATTATATAATGATATTGTAGGGGCTAAATAATATTTTATTTATATTAATGTAACATTTTTCAACAACTATACAATGAAAATACAACAATAATATAACCATATAGTTCAAAAAATAATACTAATTTAATATCAAAGAAATCTTTTTATTCTATCTGGAATATTACAGGTGTATGCGTTGTGTAGTACGCGGTTCATGAAATTCACTCGTTTGTAATGTTCTGCACATAGCAATTTATTAAACGTCAACTTTTATTCTATACGTACTTACGTTATAATTAGCATGATATAAGATAGCGTGGATTCGTATTAAATATATTATGCATGTGTGAGACGTAGTAATACATTAATTATAGCAAATATAATGGACCCGAGTTGTAATACGTATACATCTATTACATCTATGCAATAACTTACATTTAAATACGTTTAATTTACAAAAAAAAATATATATATATATATGTGTGTGTGTATTTTTTAACAGACCACTTTATTCACTTATTATTTTTTTTAATATTTATTGATTTTATGACATAGTTTACTTTATTTAGATTTAACGAAATTTCTTAGGAATAAGAAAAATAGTTGTTAAATAAACATTTTTGTTGAACTTTCTTCCTTTAAAGGAATATTGTTTGAACATTTGTTTTGGCCATCTACAAAATCAATATTAATGGTAATAAGTGCGAATTAATGTAACTGGTATAAGGGACATTTAGTGAAAAATATATGAATACATTTAGCGCCAGCCTGTGAGAGCGTTTGCCATTTACGGTATATCAGTGTTGCGCAAACTTTATGTCATAATGATAGTATATTTTAGTAATTTTTTGATTTTGAAACTGAAAAGACAATTATCATTTTTAGCCGTATAACTAAGTAATTTTGTATAGGAACTAAACTGCAATTACAGTTATCCGCCAACTTATCTCCACTCGTCTCTTCTTTCACGGCTGAATGCCGGGCTATATTGGAAGCCCTTTTATGTATAAGTTCTCTTCCATTCTCTTCAATTCGGTAACTATCTCATTGTTTCTGACTCCCAAGCTTGTCTGCTATCAATCGCCAGCAACCCCTTTTTTCCTAAGTGCTCTTCCATCATATTAAGAGTTCGAGCAGCTCTGCTAGTCCTAAAAAACAGATCCTACACCATTTCCTTCCTTTGGATTCCGGGTCATGTAGGCATCAACGGCAATGAGTACGCTGACCTGTTAGCTGGTACCGTCGCAAATCAAACTCATTCAGATCTCCAATGGTGTCCTTAAACCGATTTGATCCCCCTACACCGCAAATTTGTACAGAAACTATGGAAGCTAGGATGGGATAATCTTCCAGAGTCCTATGCTACCTACTATAAAATGATTTCAAAAAGCATTCCAATACGCCCATGGTTTTATTCACTAAAGGTAAGTCATGTGGTTATAATTCAATACACCAGATTACGCATTGGTCACAATTTACTACCTCACCATTCGTTCTAACTGGGATTTAACAATAGTTCATCCTGCCCTTTACCAAATTGTGGAGGGTTTCACTGCGACTTTAAACATCTACTTCTGGATTTTCCTGCCCTCCACCATAGTAGAGATCAATTAAAGAGGGTGTTTTCGTCCCTGGGTACAAACTTTTCTCTTAACACTGCTCTTTCAGCCGGTAATATATCCCTAATTAAACATATTATTCATTTCATTTTACTGTCTGGCCTAAAAATTTAATTGTGTGAGCTTTACCTTTTTTTCTTTTTTTTTCTATTTATTTATTTAATTATTATTTTTTTTTTTTTAACTGTATATTTTCAATGTAAATCATATGTAATTGTCGAGATATAATAATTTCCATGTTAAAATCTCAATAAAGAAAAAGAAAAAAAAACTATACAATAGATTTATTAGTTGTTTTTCAGCAGTATATAGTCATTAAGATATAAATAAACAGCAAGTTCTTAAAGTAAAACGATGATACCGATAAAAAGCACAACCATGTTTATTTTTAGGTATTAATCGTTTTTTTTTAATTCGTATTGCGATTTCAACCGAATAAATGTTATGGAAATTACCTATTGAAAACGATCGATAAAAATGCAAATCTCTATAATTACATTATGAGCTCCGCACGTTCAAATAAAGACGTATAAACAAACGCGGGAAAATCGTAATAAATCTTATGGTTCACGACACGTACCACTGGCCATATAAAATTATATCCCCATTGGAATTGAAATCGACCGTAGAACACATTTTTAAGACTTGTCATGCCGATAATTTTGTACAACATCAACGTGGGCCTCACGTCTTCGTAGAAATCTTTGTTGGTCACCGACATTCTTACCGAAAACTACGCGAGAACCGTTTGGCGAATACCCGAAAGCGCAGCAGCTCTCATCGGCCACGCGTACACGGTACGTCGCGACACGACGACGGTAACAACGACGGTACGCCTAACGAGACGGTCCACGCGTACGGTATGCCGTTGACAGACAGTTTGTTAGAACTGCGCACGATAACGGGCCGCCGCAATCGAACTAAATCAACAATAGGACGTGCGTATTAATAATGCATAGAACGTCGAACGGCTGTTGTTCTGGCAAAGGTGGTCGGGTGCAAACACACGTGCACGCGTGTGTTGAGGTCCCGCGTGTACGTGTACGGCGTGTTTGTCGACGCCGCGCACAGAAAACGTTAATGTTCCGAAAGCGGCATGTTTGCGAATTACCGTTTCGAAATTCGACGAACCGTCTGTAATTCCGCGTGTCCGTCGGATTGCGAACGTGTCACGGCGGTTCCGTTCGCAAAAACCGTGCAAACACGGTCGGACGGAGTAACCACGCAAGGCGTGTGTATACACGTTCGCGCTCTGACAAATTACTTCGGTAATGTGTGCCCGTGTAGCGCGCGTCCGCGGAACGCCTACGGATGTCATCGAGTATGGAATTTCGTCGATTTGGGCAGCACACAAATATTTCACCTCGCATTAATATTTCATCGCACGCGGCCAAAAGACGATATTTCTTCAGACTTCTGTTTTAATGCATTTTTTTTTTTTTTCTTGATTAAATAATTATTTATGCAACATCGGGAATGCAGAGTTACAACCGTCCGATTACAAATTTAGGTGTACTGCATTGCATATCTATGAATCTATGATTTTTAATAAATATTTTCATCGCTTCGATACATACTCGTATCTCATCGAATTTTAGCGTATACTTGAAAAAATATTTTGACGTAGCATACGCACGTTTTTTATTTATTTTTCTAACTAGCTGACCCGACAGACGTTGTCCTGTTTTAATTATGAATACCGAATTCGAATTGGTATAATTAATAAAAAATAATATTTAAAAAGTGTTTATTACTCATGGAAGTATTCTTTCATCTCACCTATATATAAAAAAGGAGACAAATCTCAAGTTACAAATTATCGACCAATCTCTAAGATTTCTATAATTCCTAAAAATTTTTTCTAAAATCGTAAACAAAACTATTTTCCCACTTTGTAATCATATTATTATTAATGAACAACATGGCTTTCGTCCTAAACGTTCAACAATTACTAATTTATGTATATTTAAACAATCAATTTTAGATTCATTTGTAGATAAAGCTCAAATAGACGTAATTTATACAGATTTTGAGAAAGCGTTCGATAGGGTTAACCATTCTTTATTAATTCACAAACTAAAATTATATGGGTTTAGAGATCCTTTACTTTCATGGTTTAACTCATTTCTAACAAATCGTTTCCGAGTTGTTAAATACGAAAATTTTATATCTAATTCAATAAATGTATTATCAGGTGTACCTCAAGGAGATCACTTATCTCCATTACTTTTTTCATTTTTCATTAACGATATTAATAAAGTTCTAAATTACTCAAATTGTCTATTATTTGCGGATGACACTAAAATATTCAAAAAAAATCAAGTGTATTGATGATTCACTGAAACTTCAAGCCGACTTAGATAATTTATATAAATGTATAAATGGTGCATCAATAATGGAATGTACTTAAATATTGATAAATGCTCCGTTATATCGTACTCTTTAAAAAAAACCACTATCTTTTCTAATTATGTTTTACATAATACTAATCTAACACGTAAATTTATTATTAAAGACTTGGGAGTTTCATTTGATACAAAATTATCTTTTAATAGTCATGTGGATTATATTCGTAATAAATCTTTTATGAAGCTCGGATTATTAAAACGTATGTGTAGTGATTTCAACGATAGTTCAGCTTTAAAAATATTATATTATTCCTTAGTTCACTCTCATATTGACTATGCCTCTTTAATTTGGCACTCAGATAGTATTAGTCAAAACCAGAGTCTATCTAATATACAAAATCATTTTTTGAAATACTTATCTTTTTAATGTCATTTTAACAGACTTCCTCATTCAGGATATATTAATATTAGTATTTTTTTTTAATATTGCTTCCTTAAACAGTAGATTTAAAATGTTAAATTTAAAATTTCTTTTTAAACTTCTATATAATTTTATCGATTGCCCAGAAATTTTGGAACGTATCACTTCAAAGTAGATGTAAATAATTTAAGAAATAAACATCCTTTTTATGTATAAATTATTAAAACTAACTACATGTCATACTATCCTACTATTATATTGATGTCATGTGGAAACTTTTTCAATAACTTAGACCTATTCAATATGACTCTTAATTCTTTAAATTGTTATTTTTAGATTATTACCTAACTATTACGTTTAATTAGTAATAAATTGTTGTTTGATAAATTGTCAAATTTTTAATTTCTAATAACTTAAAAATATATATTTTTATTTTATTTTTTTTTTTTTCTCTATTATTTGTATAAATTTTTCGTATAACTCACACATGTACCTACAACTGTCATTAGCATATTATTGTAAATTGGAATTTTATTCCGTTAATAAAATATTATTATTATTATTATTATTCTAATGCTTTATGATATAGAAAATTCTTAGTTTTTTTTTTTTTTTCGTGCGTGTATGTAAATAGTTTTATTGGTATTCCGGGAACAGGTGACGTATTACTGGCCATGTGACAAACATAGATTTTTAAGATTGATGCCACATACACTAAGCGATTGTCCTTGTGATTTATTTATCAACATTATAAATTGCAACCGTTTAAAGTCGAATGGCATGTCGTTCGGAATCAAAGGAATCCGTGGAATCAAAACGTCTTCGCCTTTGTACTTTTCTTTCAAAATTGTGGCTTCGATGACGTTGCTTATTAATTTCTTTACCACAAGTCGGGTGCCATTACAAATACGTGGCTGATTTATATTCCGCTACATAATGATTACCGATCTGATTTTGAATTGCAGATTATGAGATGGTAATCCAGGCAATTCCAGCGAATTAAAAAAAATCCGCCAGTTCTATCGTTCACTACTTTCATTAGCGTATCGTAGGCATATTTTTGTTGCTCATTTAAAAAAGTTTTAAAAAGGGTTTTCTAGAACCAATTCTTTTAATGCCTCAGAATCATATTGGGTTTCGCGTCTTAACTCTTGATTAAATGCGTTGTTCATTGGTCGATTGGGTATTGTCATTCCTAATTGTATTAATCCTTTATTAATAAGCATCAGGCACATATCTTCAATTAAAATTAATGCTTCATTGAACATTTCTTCAATTAAAATTAATACTTCATTGTACATTTCTTCGTTAATTTTCAAATTTTCATTTGATGTTCTAAGATGCTTCTGATATAATATATCATCGGCCATGTGATCTTTATGTGTGCATAAGGATATCTAGATACAGAATAATAAATGTATGACTAGTTAGTGAATGTGTATGTTGTGTGTTCTGTTTTCGTCTTTGAACAATTAGTATTGTATTCATAATTTTCGTGACGCTCCAAGTGTAATCACTAGATAGAAATAATAAAGTTAACGTAATCAATTTATTTTCATTCTATAAAATACATTTAGCTTGAACAATATTTATTTTTACTTCATTTATTTTCATGCAAAAAGTAGGGAAGTAGACACATTAATGTACCTAAAATTTGAACTTTCGAAGATCGACGCCTTCACAGTTTTATAGTTTTCACACTAAAATCTTTATTGGGTTTTTGATAATTTTACCATTTTTCTTTTTTTCGATTCCCATGTATTACACATGTAAAAAAAGTAGAGGAAATAAAATATATTGGCAGAGATACATTGCATTATGTAAAATAAAAAATAAAAATCAGATTTAAGGTCTGCACACACTGCAGCGGTTAAATTGTATCCCATGTGTTGTGATTAGAGAACACACTGGCAGCGGTAAATCGAGTGCGGTAAAATATCGCGACGCGGTTTTTACAGAAACCGCTGCACGCTCGAATTTACGCTACCCCCCAGTTGTATATTGATATTTCACTTAAAATTTGTCGTCATTAAATTCAATGCTAGTGTTTCAAATATCATTTTATTACTTATTAGTATTATTTATTAGTAGTACTTATTAGTAATTACTTATTACTTATTACCGTATACAAGATAATGAAAATCTATGTACCTATAGTTATGTGAAATTAACATTTAGCATTCATTAAAATATTTTATTATTATAAATTATTATTAATTAATAATATAATTATAGTTATCTACTACTCTAAAATAAGTATGCTTAGGCACTCATCTATTTCAAAAAAGGGAATAACAGTACACAAATACTCAATTCTATTTGTATTAAATTCAAATTTAAATATAAAAATGAATTAAGTGGACCAGACAATCCCCTGTGATTCTATCTATGTATGGTAAATTAAATATCTATATATTAAATAACATGGGGTTAACGTAAATAGGTGTTACAGTAGTTACTAATCAGTAAGTAAATAATAGTTACTCATAACTGTAATTACAGGTATACGCCATTAGTTGTATTTTATTGCGTCACATATTATATCATAATACGATACTATACTACAAAACCATTTATTAATGTTATTATAAATTATATAATATTGGAAAATCGCTACCGCCACAATGCAATGTGAATTTATGACATTAATTTACGGACCTTAAGGCCCGGTACACACGTGCGATATTTTGACGTGCGGCACCGCTGTGTCATCGTAAGGATGAAAAAATGCACGTGTGTATCGATCAATAAATCGCTACGTAATGAGGCCGCATTTACGATATTTTGACGTTGCGTTATCGGAGTAATTTTTGTCTCGTGCGAGCTCGTACGATAACGCGCGGTGACGGAGACGTTTGTGTATCGGTCAATTTAATTATAGATATTATGCATCGCAATTACGATGACGCAGCGGTGTCGCACGTCAAAAAAACGCACGTGTGTACCGGGCCTAATACGTCTTAAATTGCCAATTGTTTCAATTTAAAATTATTTTTCTAAAAAGTTAGGTAAGTTTTGATATTAACTATATTGTTTAATTTGATTTATAATTAACTATTTTTTTTTATATTTTACTGGGTGGGTGGTTATTAACAAAGATGATTTGAACCACTATTTTTGAAAGTTCTGAAACGTTTTTTACACTATAGGTTTCCTCCTCTAATTCTTCTAAAATAGATATAATTTCATTATTAACACCTGTATTACCAGCATTCTAAGACGTCATTAAAAGGTTTAATCTTGTAACTAATTAATTTAGATCATCATAATAAACTAGTTGTTGTTAGCAATTACATCTTAATATAGACCTGAACCTGTTTGATCTAACACTTTTGAGCTAGTAAAATTTATCAAATTTTCATCAATTCCAGTACTAGAATGTACATCATCTATGATCAATGAAAAACTAAATAATTTGTTTCCAGTTCAATTTAATAATTCGTCAGAATATTTAACTTTTTTACAACGTGTTCCTTGCAAATAACTTCAAGAAATACTATTTAAATTCAATTGTATTTGCTTTCTACGATCGTTAAAATCATTCAACTTTAATACTGTGTTTGGATCCGATTTTTTATTTAAATTGTTTTTCTCCTTTTCCATACGTTAATGTAAAGGTTTGACAATATTAACCATTTTAAGCATCTACTAGTCTTAGGATTACCATCACTCTTAAGATGAACTTTTGTAGATTTTAAAATATCGTAGTATGCTTCCACATTATTGAATGTTGTTTTCTTTGGAATTTTTTCACATAATAAAGACCAAAAGTCGACGGATAGTATTTATCTAGAGCTTTTAAATTACCGTTAATAAAAGTTACAGGAAAATTTGCTATTTAAACTTGCTCGTCTTTTACATCATAATGTAAGCCATATGATCTACCATGAGATGCTTTTAAAAAGTGTTCAAAATCACTGATCGCTACATTAGCATGTTGACTGTCTTTTTCATTTTTATCGGTATTTATATTTCGTAATAATAGTTCATTTTTATTTTCTATGGTTGTGTTTAGTGTATCAATTTTCAGTTTACACTTTTCACGGAAATAATTATTAGAATCAATAACACTTCTTCTCGTGTCTAAAACTTTATGTTTTATATTTTTTTTATAGAAAATTAAATTGGACTCACAACGATGGGCTCCTATATAAAGAATAAATCTCAGGGCCCCCGGCAATCGCCGGGTATCCGGGTGGGCCAGACCGACATTAAATAAAAATACCAGGTAATAATAGACTTCAACAGATAAGTAAAATAAACATAACTATATGAACAACAAAATATTATAATACAATTTAAACTAAATTACACCATATGATTAGGTAAAAAATCTGAGCTTTCCAAATAAGGCACTTACATTTAATTTACTTATTATTATTATTATTATTATATTAACCATTATTAAAATTATACATTAGGTGTACATATATATTAAATGTTATACAAATATCTACATATATTATAAGATATTTTGTGGCGATTGTTCATAATTATTTAAAATTATATCCACAAAACTTGAGATACAAGATACACGAAAATATATTTGTCTTGATTTAGTTATATATCATATCACACGATATGATTGAAAATTAAAACTCAGCTGGTATGTATAAAATGATAAACGGTATCTTCACTCTCATTAATGAAAAAATAACCGGCTCGATGTAATCAGATAGTTGTTTTAAATAACCCTGGATTGATATAATGAATAATATTACATTTTACTTTTTTATTGCAATCCATACCTTTGGGTCCGACGAGTGAAATGTCCTTAACAACAATTTTAACGACTGTTCGAGGTCAAGAAATTTACCCCGCTCACAAAATAATCGATTGACGTATTATACGAAAATACGTACAACGTTGCTGTACCCCATAGCTAAATAATAATTTAAAAAAAAATTGAAATATTTATAGGAATTATTTTATAATAATCAAAGTAATAATTAGTGTATAAAAATATAAAATTAAATTATTTTACAAATATAGGTATTTATTTTAATATTTGTTTTATGTTATACAAATTTAATTATTTGTCAAAGTTTTAAAGTGGCATCCCTAAATACTTATTTCCCACTTTTAATAAATATTTTAGTAAATCTTTAGAATTTGTATTTCTTAAATATTCATCGTAAGCCATTATAGTTGAATTGATTTTTTGCATTTCAATAAAACTCATATTTTTATGACAATCAGTCATCCTCCCATACGACTTGTAAAGCACAAAAATCATGAGTTTACGAGTATTTCAAAAGACGCATGTATAAGCTGGTTGTAGTCGGACAAAAAAATTGGCAACGTTGCATTCATTTGACTGTGCTCAATCAGGTTGTTCCAAAATAGGGACCGTGCTCAATCGGGTTCCACCGCCATATTTTGCCCCCACGGACTTATGAGTTCTTCTCTATTTGTGCACCCCCAAAATTATTAGTCTAGTTGCGCCTATGCAACTGTGCTGTCAAATTCAAATCCGGTAAAAAAAAGCCAGGGACAAAATTTCAATGTTTTAACAGACAATATATAATACAATCATATTATTCCAAACATTGAAACGGGCCGATATTTTCATTCATAATAATTAAAAAATATAAAGGGTGACCCGTAAGTGTGCAGCTTTTGAATCTTGCACATTTTTTAAAATATTTTTTGGCAATCCCGTTCTTATAATTTCTAGTGTCTACTATTACTCCAATTTGATTTGCAGTTGTTGTTTTCTTTATCCTTGCAATTTAGAATAATTAGATAATATAAATTTGCTAACCTCGATACAGCGTTCGGCAGCACTGGTGTTTATAATAATTTCACATATAATCATTGTTTTTACTATAGATAAATATATTGATCCAATTTTAGATAAACTAATGGAAATAATGGTTTGTGGCATTAGTGTACTATTTACAAGAAATGTACAACTCTGTTTTAAAAATTAAAAATCAATACATATTGATTCTCTTTGTAACCAATCAATCCCCCGACGAAATTTCCTCAATATTTTACAAAACAATTATGCTTGGATCATAATACGCATTTTATCGGTTACCAAGTTACACAGTCCCGATCAATCGCAACAATTATTATGTTTACAAAAAAAAATTAATAAACCTTCTTTTTGTTACATTTTTTAATTCACTAAACATTTTAGACCTTTCCCGAAGTAGAAATCTAGATTAGGTCTTGCTATAAAGCAGCATGTAAGCAATCATTATATTTAATTGAGACGAGCGAATTTATTAAAGGGAGAACACGTGTGAGTAAATGAGCTTCTATGGTGGTCGTGTGACTTGATTACTACGGAAATATAAGCGTTACATTAAGTGTTACCTTAAATTCAAGTTATGTATTTGTTTTGTCTATACGATACTTGATGATCATAGATATGATCATTGATTAAACTCAAGGAATTTAAAAAACTTGAATTCTATATTTTAAGCTCTATGCAGTAACCTTTATAAATTCTACCCCTAAACTATATAATTCATACTCTAGTTCTTCCAAATCTACCATATTCAATATAATATTTATGTTATAGTTACCAGATTTGTGATGTTAAACGTATACGTTTTTCCGTTTTTAAACAGTAAGTACATCCTGGTGTTCAACTTATATTTAGTTTCAATAACGGTTGTTGAAAGTATTGTCCGAAACCAATCAACACGCTAAATTGTTCGTATGCAGTTTGGTTAAATTTTGGGCTTATTCTAAATTAATAACACTATAACCGTGTAATAGACTTCAACATTTTATACAGTATGATCACGATTCAAGGTAACATTAAATATCTCAGGTGGATTATCTTGTACTGAAGTGAATATTTTAAAGGGCCTAGAAGGTACATAAAAACACATTTATTCATGATTTTTAACACTTATGGTGTGCGCATGCGCAATATATCTTTTAACAAAACACTATTATAGCATATAATATGTATTAAACTATGATACCATCCGCTTTATAATTATGTTCTGCGATTTTTACTAGGATTAAATCTGGAAGGAAGATTTCCTGGAAAACAAATCAACTGACAGAGGCGTAGAGCAAATATGTTTGATGAAAGTACTGAGTTACAGGTACTATTACATAGGAACTAATCCACGATCGTCAATTAGACATGTTGCGCTCGAAATTGGAATGTCATATGGTTATGTCCAAAAAATTCTAAAAAAAACACAAAATGTACCCACATAAAGTTGGTTTTGTTCAACATTTGCGTATAGGAGATTCTGTTAGTAGGTTGGAATCTATAGCCTGGTTCAATGTTAAATTTCATAATAACCCTATAATTGTCAATCATATTATTTGGAGTGATGAATCAAAATTTACTAACAATGGCATTATGAATAAACAAAATTGTCGATACTGGAATGACACTAACCCACACTGGTCACGTGAGAATAAATTCCAAACGGTCTGGGGATTAATGTATGGTGCGAGTAAGTTGGCAGAAAGCTAATAAGACCGTTCTTTTATGATGGAACGGTTAATGGTAGAGCATACCAAGTAGACGATATCATAATTTTTTAATCAACGAGCTACCAAGACTGCTGAATAAAGATTATTTATAAATATGTTTCGTTAGAAACACGATAACGTATGTTTTTACTAATTAAAAATTATCACTTACTCTAGAATCTCAGATATTCATTCTGGTAACATTTAGCATTGTAAAATTATTATTTATAAACATAAAATAAATTAAATATTTATTTGGCACTTATTTTATTATATCCAGTCGTTATAAATGGAAATTCTATTAAACACGAATTATGGCTTTATTCAAGTTTTGACTTACTCCAACTTCAATTTTGTAATTAAAAAAAATAGGTTATCTATCCAAATTTGTGCGTATGTTTATATATTGAGGATTAAGACAAGAGTAAAGGTCGAAAGAATAACAAACAACACAATTAATCCGTTGCTGCGGACAATTTCACGAATATTGTCAACAATATTTTAATTTCAGCCAAACACAAAATTTGTATTCAAATTTAATTTATTTATTGGGCATTAAATCATTTTTCATATTATTTCAATCCTTTTTTAGACTTTTATTTTAACGGTTTAACGTTAGACCCTTCCAACTAATTTTACCTGTTTAAATTATATATTTCAGTCATTTAAGAGGGAAGGCGTCAAAGTAATTCTTGCAGAGAGTGCTGAAAGATTTAAAGCAAGTTTTGCTTACAGAGGAAATTATACTTTATAATAATTCCAATGACATAATGATGTATTCAAACTTTTATCTGATACAAACTTTTTCAACTCATATTTAATAACAAGGTGTACATAGTAATTATGTTTATATGCTTATTATTAGGTTAAATAATTATATATTTTGCAGTTCGGTACAAAATGTAACAGTTTACCTATAATACATAAAAAATAAAGGTTTGTTTTATCCTTGTAATATATGGCTTTATATTATTATTATTCATTTATTTTTGTTTATAAATAACAATAAGATACTTGCACCATATTTACTATAAAAGTTTTATCAATCATTCTTTTTATAATAGTTTTTAACCATGCAGCCTCAATAATTATTTAATATAAATAAAAAAACAATACACAAATTATTGTTACCCTTTTATAGTTTAATTTATACAGCAAGTAATAAATTAATAATAAACACTAGTTAAAATTTGTTCATATATTATCTTTTTTCATCACGCTTGACTGCACATCCCGGACAAACGTGTAATGTATTATGCACATAAATGTCACAGCCATCACAGTAATGTTTTTTACATGTCTCACAGAAGTATACATTTTCAGCAGGAACCTTTATTCTTTTCCTGCATCCATAACAATAAGCACTAGAACCTTCTTCGAGTTCAATTTTTATAAATGGTTTGATAGGAACCAGATGATGTAACGATCTAGCGAGATGTAAGGAAGATACAAGTATGAGACCACAACATTTGCATTCTACAGGCAATTCACAATACTTGCTGTTGCACTGTGGACAAAAGTAACCCTTTGCATTTAGCTTTCCACCTTCAGCTAAATGACAGGAACAGGTGGTGAATGGTGGCTTTTGATCCAACTCTTGAGGAAAACCCATTTTCACACAAGAAGCATCAACTGTGTTCGGAAGGGGAACAGGTTCTACCAATGACCAAAGTATGTGTTTAAAATGTACATCATCAACAATAACATTGTGTTTACCTTTAGTTTCATCACACAAGTGTCGAAACATCCGAACCTCAGCAGCCAGATGTATCATAGAAACTCTAATATTGCAGGATTTAAGTGATTCTATAGTAGAATTAATTTCACCTGGGTCACACGAACTTAAACTGGACCCAATTATAAGTATTTCTCGACTTGTATGAGAAGGCAACATTTTCATAAAAGACAAGGCAATTTCTAATGAGTTTTGTATAGACATAAGTCCATTACAATAATTAAAATCTCCCAAGGTTTTTTTCAGTTCTTCAAGATGATATTTTCTGTTGCCGGACAGTTCTGATACTCGTTCTGCTGATGAATTTCTAGTAGTTATTAAACCAAGCTGACTAATTGGATTTTGATCAAAATAATCTTGAAGGAAATCCTGAAGCAGTTTATAAGTGCACATTTGTCTAGAAGGTTTTAAATCTTTTTCAAGCATTGAGTTGGAACTATCTATAATAACAAACAAATGTCGCATCATGCCAAGACGAACATTAGGTTGCCGGGTAGCCAGCAACCGCTTGGACTTTTCAATAATTTCTTTGACAGACCATTCAACATTTCCACCTTCATCTTCTTTCACTTCTTCCCACGTTTTTTCATAACCACCTTCCCAGCGATATTCTTTCACTTCACCTTCGTTGTCCATTTTCAAAATATTCTGAAAATTATGTAAAATACTTAGTTCAATAAGAACTTAAAATTTTTGAATACATATTTATAAATATCTTTTTTAACTTTTACAATAAAACATATAAAGTTATTATAAAACACATTAATATTTTACGCATAAATAAATAAATAAAAACTTAACTGGGATTATTATAATTTTATAATATAATATAAATTTGATAACTATATTTATAAAGTACGACCGATTTTAAATTTAAAAGGTATATTAATCAGCTATATAAAAAGTTAATAAAATTGTAACTGAATATAAAAAAAAAAAAAGTTGTAACTTTATTTTTTCGTATTCAATGAAGATTTTATTGATTTTAATACTTGAAACTGGTCATACTTTACAAATATAATAATACTCCAGACCAAATTTATATCTATTTATTTATATATTAATTTTTGAATATTCACCAAATAATAATATTTGACTTTAATTTGATTTTTTATTATTTTATTATTATTTATTATTATTTAAGTACATAAAATATAATACATATTACCAGGGCCGATGAGTGCTTTAGAGCCGTGGTTCTCAACCTTTTTTGTAGGACGACACACTAATTTAGATCCATGAAAATGGCGACACATTTGATACAACTGATGGATTTTCGAAACGTTAAAAATTATAAAATATTGTAAATTAACACATGTATATGTTGGAATTTTAAAAAATAAAAAAAATAATTAATTAACTTTAAATTAACTTAACTCTAATTTAAACAGTTAAAATAAAATACTATAGATAAGTATCATAAAAAATAATATTTGTTTATAAAGAAATTATTCTGATACTTGTGATCGGCAAACTTAACATAAGTCTTCGAATTGTAGGCGAATGGTTGACAAACTTATGTCGTAATTTACTTTCAATATCTTTTAATGTAGGCTATTTTTTACTTTTTGTTATTTATAATATCGAAAATGCTAAATCATTTATGCAACTTCATTTAAGTTAAATTATGTTAAAAAAGGAAATAAAATTTGTAATTCTTTCTAGCTCGTTCCGGCATATTTGTTTTGCAGAAAAATCCAAAATGAATAATATTAAAACGTATAAAGTTTTGAAATTAACGTTGTATTTGATGATATTTTTAATAAATGAGATACAAATCAATAAGAATATCTTCATAACTGCTTTCTAAACTGTGGTTTTTTTATTATTTCATCATAATTCAATAACTTCATAAGCTACAATTTAAATTAATTATATTTAGGTGATACACACCACGGTAGTACATGACACACTAGTGTGACGCGACACACTGGTTGAGAACTACGGCTTTAGAGGGCCCCGGCGCTGATCGGTTCCAGGCCCCTTAATACCTGTTTGGCCAAGATATACATACTACTTTTACATACTTTAGTACAATAAAAATATTAAAATTTGTATCTTATATTATGGTGAATGATTATTTTAAAATAATTTTGAATAAATATCAGAGACGATGGGCCCTTTTGGAGGTACGGGCCCCGGGGCTCTAGCCCTCACTGCCCAACCCTCTCGTGGGCCCTGCATATTACTACACAATTTTACATAAACATTAATTACAAATTATTAAAAAATGTGTAGAAAATCTAACTTTTTTATCTATGACAAAATTTACATTGAATATTATTACATGATCAATTATTGATTATTATATATAATAATTATAATTATTATTATAATTATCAATTATTCATCAAAATTTATTTTGATGAAACCAAAATATCCATTTAACTATAAATATAAAAGATTAACACCATATAATTTTAGTGATTGCTCAGTTAACAGTTTGAATATTTAGCAAAAGAAAATTAGCACAACTGACCAAAATTACTTTTCTGTTTTAAAAATCTATTCTTTCTTAGTAAAAACCTGTAAACAATAAATTAATCAAATATACATCATTTGTCCATTGATAAAATAAACTCAAAATTAATCTATAATAAAACATAAGTGATCTACACAATTATAATATCAAAAGTATCATTCATACAATATTTGGATCATAGGTATTTGATAAATATTAAATTTAATTGCTTAATTACGTACATAATACAATGATTAGATAGTATTATTTGATAGTATTATAAAAATCACTTTAATAAGATAATAAATAAAAATTAAATTAAAAAGTTATACATTTAATTTGATGTTACTTTGTAATATCTCAATAAATCTTTGATTTTCACTGAAAAAGTTACAAGTGTATCTGTAGAAAATAACAAGAATTGATTACATAAAGTCAAAATTCTTACCGGTTAACAAATTCAAAACTCAACGGCAGTGTATGGAATAATTTACCAAAAAATAATAATATTTAAATATTGTTACTTAAGATAGACGAGAATGCGTAAAACGAAATTTTAAATAATTTAACTATCCCAAACAATACAAGAAAACTTTAGAGGTGGTTGGATCGGAAGTACAGTACAACATTACGTAAATAAGAATATATGAGTTAGTAATTTGAACTCAAATTTGTATGTAAATGCTACAAAAATCTATTCGCACTACAAAACGTATGATGTTAACCGCTAACCACTTATAAACTGTAAACAATTAAATTATCAACATTCGACATTATTATCTTTTAACTTCCGCCACTTTTTATACTCTCTTTGACGAATCCCGTGACCGCGGTTAGCTATCACGGAATTCAATGAATTTGGACTCGTTACCTAGTTATCTATGACGTCACGCTTTTGCATTTCCTCGAGTCGTAGATTTTATCAGAGTAATAATTGCACTGCTATTATTATTATTTATTCAAAACAATAATACGTTGTTTAAACTAAACGGGTGCATTTAGCATTCTGCTATCAACAATTGATCACACTAATTTTGAACACCGTGCGTTAATTGAATTACGAATTTGATCAATCGGAAACGCGAATTTCATGAGATTGAAGCAAAGTACATTCACAGGGTGAAACTTAGAAAAATTGTAAGCGAAACTCATAATGTTACCTGTACGCATACAGATAAAACACCTTATATTTTTGCAAAACTAGTATTTATTTAGTTTTATTAAATCCTCGGGTATGAATGTGTATGTATACATTATCATAACTGGTAGTTATTACATTCAGTCTACATTATTATGTCGAAAGTAATGTTTCGGCTTGGTCAAATAAGATTTGTCATAGACCAAGAACTTAAGATTATTTTTCAAATTCCCCCGAGAAAGTATCTTAGTATATCTTTTCAGAACACATCCCATTACTTGAATGTAGATGATATCTTACAACAATACAATACATTCTCTTCTATGTTCTATTGCACCATGTTCTTTATTGGTTAATAAGTTACTACTTCATCTAAACATAACTATAAAAACAATTAAAATTTACTTTTTTCTTTTTTTTAAGTCCTTGTCACAGTTAAATTAATCCATTGGATCAATTGAAATTGATTATTTCTTAGCTCTCTATATTAATTGTTCTTTAAAATAAGATTATTTATAAAATATTAATTTAAGAATTAAATTTTATTTAACACTTAGATAATATGGCTAGTGATGAATATTGTGGAAAACCATACAAAATTATTGATTCAAAACGTGAAAACAAAATTGGTATTGTAGCAAGTTCACTGGCTGATTTTATAACTAAAGGTAAAATAGCTTTTTAGAAATATTGATAAATTAAAAATAAATTTTTAAGTTTTGCCAAATGGAACAATGTACTATCCAAATATATTGATCAATATTATACCTTTATTTAGCTCAACAAAAACTGAATATTAGTGAAGACATTAAAGTTGTTCTTGAATCTGATGGTACTGAAATCGATGAAGATGATTATTTTGACACATTGGAAAAAAATACACTGATTATGATTTTAAAACCTGATGAAAAATGGTGTTCATATAGTGATATAAGGTAGAAATTAGCAGTTATAAATTTATTATATATATATATATAAGTATAATTTTGTTCATTAACATTTTTATAGCATTAAGCTAGCTGATGATCAAGTTGATGGGACACAAAATTTATGCAGTTTGATTCAACGTCTACAAGATGATATAGGTCAAATTGCTCTATTGGGTGGTTGTGATCTTGAACTTTTATCTGATATGGATCCAGACAGTTTGATTGATATGGCTTTTGACAGGTAAATATGTGATGCTTGATTACATTATATTAGTTTCTATAAAGTACTTAATATTTCAGAATTCAAATAGTGATATAAATCAACAATTTTTAACTTGTTTAACGTGTTTAAAATTGATGCACATTAGTAGTAACTGATAATCATTTTTATTGCAGTTTATTGTTTTAATATATTTTTGTTAGTAGTTTTAATTTAACACTTTCTACATTTTAACTCTTAATAATCTTTCAAAAAATCAAGTTTAGGTAAAAATAATATCCTTAGATTAATAAATTGTGTACATTATTAAATTGAATGAATTATACTTACTAGTTTAAATACTTTTTTTTTTTTTAAGTTTTCATAATTTAATATAGTTTATTTAAGTACTAAAAATAGTAAAATACTAAAAATAAAATTGGTGTTTTAAAATTTCTTACATGTTTTTTATAGATCATTTCTAGATCAAATTAAAGAAGCTAGTGGACGATTTCTTTATGAAAAACGAGAAGCACAAGATGCACTAAATTTGCTCAAACTCTACCATGCATCGACAATCAATCAAACTTCATCCAAGAAAAGTAAAGTTTGAGTTATGATTCCTTCAAAACATGTATTACATTTTTAAGATTATTTTTCAGTCAAAAATACACAATTAAGTAACATTTTAATAAATGTAGTAGGCTTTACCTATTTTGACATTGTTAAAATAATAATTTAAGTAACTAGTATTAATTTTTTGTCCATTTGTTCTTAATTTATTATTGCTATTAAGCATTTTAAAAATGAAAAATGGTATAAAGTTGTATTTTTTCTAATTTACCAATAACTACATATGTGTAATAAATTATCAATAATCAAATTGGTTGATTACATTATACTTACACTTATTACAGATATGAAAATAATAAAAATTTTCATATATTTTAATTAATTTAGTTGGTAATTAGTGTGAATATTCATACATTATCTTAAACTGAATGAGTTTTATCATTCTCAAGTCAATTTTTTTTTTTACCAAGGATGCTCATTTTATAAATACCTAATTTCTTTTTTTAGTGAACTTCTTTACATTTTGTTTCCATTTTTAGATAAAATTACAATTAATATTTAAATATTTATAGATGTGACTTAGATTTAATCATGGAATCAATCAATTTCTCCTTTTTACATTTAAAAAAGTGTTATGTGTATTCATATTATTAATAAAAATAATAAAAAAATTGTATTGGTGCTATTCAAAGTAAAATTTCAGTATGAGCATATAAGACTATAAGGTTATTTAGTTATTTATTACACACTCCAATTCAAAATAATTTTTTTCGTTTTATTCAACATTGATGAACATAATAAAATTGTTGTTAAATAAGTAAACATAAAATAATTAACTATAATTACAAATGCTTTTAAAAGTATTGGTGTGTTTAAAAAGTTTTTTTTTAAAAAAAATGCTAACTGTACTCCTCTTGATCTATGTGTTTTATACTTTTATATTGTTTTGTTTTATTTATTAATTGTTTATTCAACATGTCATACACTTTTTTAATCTAAACTGATTAAGTTACATTTATAAATTATTAAATAAAACCCATTATAATCTAGTCATTCAAATATACCTTTACAATTATAATATAAACATATTCACATACAATTTCCATAATGCAGTATTCTGAATTCTTTTTCTATGTATAATTATAGTAATGAAATGTAAAATGTTATGTATTGGACCATTCATAAAAAGGGTAATTAAAAGTTAATGTTAAGTAGGGAATTGTATTGGTTTTTTTTCACATGAATTGGAATATTGTTAACATTTTATAAGAAAAAAAAAGAAAAAAAAGCACTGCTATAGATACTCTAATTACTATTTGACACAATTTAATTTTTTATTTAATACCCTCAATAGTTAAATTCATGTTCAATCAAAAAACATGTTATTTATGTTAAAATTGTAAAACATAATTTTGTTATTTAATTAAATTAGTGCACCGTTATATATATTACATTTTTTAAATTTATCATGTTAATAATTTTTACAAAAAATTATGATTATTCAATATAATTGTACATAAAGTTAATAAAATAGATGTTTGCAGTCAAAAATGTTTATTTATCATTTAATTCCTAAAACTAATTTATTTATTAATCTTACTTGTAAAAATTTGGTTTTAATTTTTTATTGTTTTTACTGTTTTTACTTCATGATAAACTTTTTCTAGGAATAATATACTCTATATTACTATTTACCATAACCAAAAGTTATGCACCTGATGTAACCGAGTCCAGTTCTTAGGAGACCCATGGTTGTTTTAGTTGAACCAATTGGGCTATTTAACATTATAATGTATCATATCAATATTAAAAATATTTATATGATGTATGTATGTGTTAGTAAGTTTTAACAAAAACTACTGTTGTTCAAAAATTAATAATTTGTCATTTAAATTATCATGGAATTCAATTACTTTTTTAGTTTTGTTTTCTCATTCTGTGATTGGCATAATACAATCTATTTTTCACACTTTAATGGCGGATAAATTCTTGCGCGTAGCAAATATACTTTTTTATCTTATAAATTTGATTAAGTAACTGTAACAAACCATGAACATGCATACGTTTACATTTTTTTTTATCATCATTTTAATCTGTACCAAAAGAGTTGAATACAATCAAGACACAAACTAGTATTTTAAAAATTAACTTCACTCCGAGAAGCTTTTAATACTTTCCAATCTTACTATTATTCTGGCTATACATTTCAATACAGTAATAATTGTTATATTGCATCATTTTGAAGACAGGATATATTAAAAATATTTCTTTAGAATAAAAAGCTTATATTAATAATCTTATTTTACTCTCGGTTTAAAAATATCATCCACCTCATTAACAAAAACAATAGTGTAAAAATGTGTTTTGTCCATTAATCCATTAAGTCTGTGGATTTATGAAAATAATCACGCATAACAATATTTGGTTTATTTATTTTTATGCAATGCTTTTAAATGTGCATGGTTTTTTTTTTTTGTTTACAAAGAGATAGAGGATACAAAAAAAAAATAAGACCGATGTATAATGTGATTTCCAAAAATGCAGTCAAATTGAACTTATATTATTTTCCATAAAAATGAAAAGTTCTTTTATAATATTTCAATACATGAATATTTGAGGTATACAATAACATAACTATATAAAGAAGACGTCCAACACGTACAACAACACTCGATAGGATAAATCTACAACTCATATAAGTGATAAAGATTTTTTTTTTTTTTTTGGGAGTAACATATTTTCTATATATTCATAAATGAATTATCATTATTACATTAGAACAAGATAAGGAATAATCGAAAAGTATATTTAGTGAGTCATAAAAATTAATAGTTTTTTTTCGTTACTAAAAATGTTTGAGAGTAAAACATAATATTCAAAGGTTTAAAAACGTAGATAATATTATTATTATTTTTTTTTTTTTTGGCCCTTGGTAGGTAGGTTACACTACAAATACACACTCAACATTGTAATACAAATAATAATAACATACAATAATATATAATAAATATTTATATATATATATATATATTATAATAACATATTATCATCGTGTCTTATTAGAACGTTTAATTATATTTTTATTTATTTAAAACACCCACTTGAATTATTTAACATATTTATTGTCTAATGTTTATTTAAAAACATATTTACAGAAACTTTTTTTTTTTAGCAAATGGTAACAAGCGAAATGTTAAAAAACGTTTATTTCAATAGAAAGATATATTTATGTACCCAATATATATATATTCATGTAAAAAAAAATGAATGGGAGATTATATAGTGTTGTATTATTATAATAATAAATTAATGGGTAATCAGAAACGTTTGCGTTTCCCGTGAGGAGAATACGCAGGTGGTATAGAAGGGTCGAAGTTCTCCTATGGCCACGGTTCGTTACGTGAGTATTTTCTCAACGACCGATCGTTGACAACACGTGTCGATTTGAGCATCGTAATGCATGCATATTTACTTATATATGTGTACGTAATAGTTATAATATAAGATTTAGTAACGAGAAGAGAAAAGGTAAAATGTATGTAGAATAAACGAAGGGTTACCTATGAAACGCGTTCGGAATAGACGCTTCCGTGGTAACGATGAGATTAAGATTAAAAAACTACGCCTAACTCTAATATATTTTATTACGTTATAAGAACAGAAAGGTTGAGGTGGTGGTGATGGGGTGATGGCGTCGAGAGGAAATCGCGCTCGTTGCTACCAGTAAGATTGAGAAGATGACGACCACCGCCAACGGGTACACACGCGATATTCCGATAAAATATTATCGCATATAACATTAACAACAATAACAAAATCAACAACAACAATATTAGTAGTAGTAGGTAGTGACAGTAGTAAATGAAGTAACGGTCAAATAAATAGCGGTAATTTGAATAATATTATTATACGCGCCAATATGTATACGGACAACGAGAAAACAAAACCTAATGGCATTTTAATTTTTTTTTTTTTTTACTGAGGACATTTGAGATGAGGTGGATTAGATTTATCGTTTGTTTCCTTTTATACGGGTATTTTTTTTTATTGCGAAAGGGCTATAGTATGTAAATTTTTACGCGGCCACTCGACAGCGGCGGATTCGCACGGACGTCGACGGTCTTTTATCATCGTCCGCGTGCGTGGGCGTGTTGCAGAGGGTGAGTATCGTCTCGTTGTCGCTAGTTCACGGCAACGGTACTACCACTTGTACGTATGTGACCGGAAAATATCCGGTGCGACCGTTGGTGCTGCCCTCGTACCAGTTCTCGTCGACCCTGTTCAGCAGTATTATTGTTTCGCCCTCCTGTTGGAAAAATTACAAAAACATCATTACGTATTGCCACGTTTGTATTCGCGGTGGTAGAATCCGTGAGGGGGGGGGGGGGGGGTGTAGGAGGTCAAATTGTGAGCGCCAATTGAAAATTAAAAAGCTCTCAAGTCACTAAAACCAAACCGAAAACAATCAGTTCTGCGATCGGATTCTGAGGAACTCTTAGTCTTAATTAGGAATCGAGCACTTAATATTTTTTCATTATTATTAAAATTCAATAAGTTTATATATTAACACAAGTATAAAATAATAGTAGTAATAAGTAATATAAGTAATAAGAATACACATATTAAGCCCTCTCTCAAAAAAAAAAAATAAATAAATAAAAATAATAAAAATATTTAGCTACTCCGTTAAATACTGATTTTTGCATTATTTCTTTCTCGACTGAAATTTAGCCAATTCGAGTTGAGTTAGAACGATTTTCTCGCATTACACCAGAGGTTAATAAATTCGTTTTGAAAGTATTTAAATGCAGGTACCTACTAATAAAAAACGAATTAGTACCTATATTCATTATCAAACCATACAAACGATTCAGATAAAGACACGAGAACAATGCGGACGTTTATCCGAGCGAAAATCAGCAGACAAATACGCTGAACGAGAATTCCGGGCTCTGCCTCCATTACCCTATTTTCCCACCATTGTATCACGTACAGTTTTTCATATCAGCTCGCACAATGCTACAATACAAAATTGACAATCCGCGTACTATTTTATTTTAATTCAAATTTTTAATTTTATTAAATAACTCGGAAAAATTGTTATTGCCATTTCTTCAATCCTCGTGATTTTGTGTTTTTAATTTATTTCGAATTTCGACAAGAAAAATCATATACGTCCAAAATCAATGGCATACTGATTGCGAGTGCGATAACTGTAATGCGATGGAATAACGTGTCGCCGTAATAAGCGCTCAAGAAAGTGTGACATTATACAAAAATATATCTAAATTAGAAAAGAAAAATGTTAAATTATGTGCTGCTGAATACAAACTGCTCGTATAACTCATGGTATTAATTTTAATGATCAGGAGAAAAAAAATAAGATTTCTTATCGAGCAAATAAATTAAGCGACAATTAAGCGCAGTCTTTTCAGTGCATGATAGTCCAGCGATGACATTTCAGCGAACGACTAATCAGCGGTGTACCGTCAATTGCGACGCGGTAATTTCAGCGCGCGTCAATTGCGCACGGTAATTATAGCGCACGACAATTAAGCACATACGACATTTTAGCGTGCATCAAATAAGTGCAAGAACAATTTGGCACACGACGATTTAACGTAAGAAATATTAGCCCTTTTAACGTCTTCACAACCTACTACATGAAAATTTATAAATTGCTTAAAAAAAGAAGAAAGTATTAATAAGATGGCTATCGAACAGCTTATGGCTGGAGACGTACCACCAAAAAAATCCAAGTATAAAGATACAACAAAAAAAATGTAAAATATATGCAAAAATTTCGAAAACCGACCACTTGATGAATACTTGCAAGGAATAGTCCACAATTTTAATTTTAATAAGTAATTTATAGTATTTTTATTTTATATTATATTATAATAGGTATAACATAATGTGTAATTAGCAATAGTAATATTTTTTATTTTTTTTTTAGTATCTTTAATTTTTATAAGTTTAATCAATTTAGCATATTTTAATATATCTCCTTGATATTGATCAATCAACTAATATGATGCGTAAATGTCGTATGCGCTGATTTGTCGTTCGCGTAAATGTCGTGCACTGAAATGCCTGCGCTTAATTATCACAGATCCGCATGAATAACGACCGTTATGGTTTTTAGGACGTACATTTATAATATATAATAATAGTTTGAAATTCAAACGCCTATCTTGTCTAGAAAACCTGGGCTCCTCGGCCGTTGACGAAATGAGCTCGGAAATATTAATAATTTTTTACTATCTCTCATCGGGACGTACACCATAAACACAATATTTTGTGCGCAAAAAAAAAAAAATGTACTCGGTGTCTTTTATAAAATACGTTTTACAGTTCAATTGTATCTACTATAATTAATTATCATTTCCAACGTATCACCGATACAGACTATATTTTCTGAAAATTATTAATGCTTTAATCGATTCCGCCCAAATGTACTCGGTTTTTTTAATCATTAGGGACCACTAAATGCCGCAGAAGGGTGAATTCCATTAGCTTTATTTTACTATTGTAATCATGATTTAGAAACGTTATAGTCCCTGATTTTTTCCCTTCCAAATCTTCGAAACGTAATATAATTTTTATGCGCCCAATCAATAATATTATAACATGTGTTTTATACGTTTGTCATCAAATATAAGATTGCGGTTTTGGTCGCAGGTTGTCGCGATGTAGCGAAATTTCTAAATTATTTAATTGCTAACCTTAAATCCTAATTCTCCAGGGTTTTCAGCCTCAAAATCGTATAACGCAGAACAACATGGTGAGTTGCGTGGTATTTGCCGTTGGACAGACTTAATTGGAGAAGAAACTGGCGAAGCTAAAAAAATAAAATAAAAATAATTATTAACAATAATCTTAAACATAGAATTAGATATAAAATAAATACTTATGGCTATTATATGATAAACACATACACACACACACATACACACATGTACATACGTACGTATGTAGGTTTATACATATGACACACCACTCTTAAAGTGTTTTAATATCAATAGTAGACAATTTACGAATTGAAAAAGCTGTTACAGATTATATAAGATAAGCAAATACTTTTTTTAACTATTAATTATTTTGAAATAAAGCATGCAAATATTTATGGATTCTAAAATTTGTTTAAATTAAATATTTGCAAACGTTATAAATACTTGTTAAGAATTTTATGCATTTGAATTTTAATTGGTAACTTATTTAAAGATCGATAGAATGAGTCGGAGAATTCAAATATGTTGTATTCTTAGTAAAACCTATTTAAACAAAGAGTGTGTACAGGTTTAAAAAAATATACAAACACATATTTAAATGCATACCGTTGTCGGAATAAAATAGCATCAGATGATGCAATAAAATAGTCTTATTGTATAATTTTGATTTTTTTTAATAATATATTTTAATATACATATTTGATAATAATTTAAACATGATTTTTATATGTTTACATAATTAATGAGTGTATGCAGCTCAAAGGCAATAAGATGTGTAGGCAATTTGTTCAACGAAGAATGCACAACAAAAATTTATAGAGATAAAGAAGATATTAAAATACTATAGTATTTACTATGTTGGTTAATTTAATTTAATATTGTAGGAAATCAAAAAAAATCATACTCTGTGTTTTATTTTTAATGAAAATTATTTAATTTTGTATTTCCAAACAGAATGTCTAATTGCAGAGAAAGAATTTAACGAGTAAATATTATAATACGAAAAACGTCATCCACAATGAATATTATAAATGCAAGAAATCTACAAATTGAAAGTAAAAAAATATTCAAAGAGAAAAAAAATCATAATTTTTGAAAATATTTAAATGATTAGAGTTTAAATAATGTTTAAATTTTTAACATTTTTACTGTACAAAATCTGAATTATGATAATCATAATCATAATAATAATATAAATAATGATTTCTAATATTTTTACAATGTACATTTTTATAAACTATAAACTATGGTTTTACTGTTTTAAACTACCGCAAACAGTATAGTATTTTACTAGTCACATGATTGTTCATTTTAACATCCGCGTTCCTCTATGATGGGAACGGGATTATAATGCATTCCAATAGTGACTAAAGGCATTTACATTAAGACCATTTAATGTGATCATTGCGTAGCGGATGCGCATATAACCGCAAACTACACCCGCACAGAGTTACTTCGGCAAGAGCAGTGCATTAAAATATTTATAAGCGTCATAACAGTAAAGTAATTACTAATATAGCAAATACATAAGGCATATGGGTAACATGCTTAAACAATAGGTACCATTATGTTGAGGCTGTTGATGCTGGTTATCGTGATGGTTTGCTCCGGACGTTAATTCCAGCGTGTTAGACTTTGTGTGGGTCGGGGATGAAGCTCGTGAACTACCACCTAATATTTTATATTTGAGCATTTTATCAAAAGCATGTTTGGTTACAACATAAATAATTTTATTAGTTTATAAATATTAATTACGTACTAACATTGAATTTAAACATAAAAGCAACGAGACTATTCAGCTAAATCATAAGGACGTATTATCATTATACGCTGCCGACAATTTAGGCCTAAGTATGTTTCTATAAATAAATATAAGCTCGTTAACTTTTTACGATATAAATTATTCAATGGTTTATTATTGATTCGATAATCGCTCGAAAAGTATTAATTTGTTTGATGGCGAAATAAGTGTTAATCGAATAGGCAAAGTATAAAGACAAAAATCAAATCGTTACATACATATGCATAAAAAAATCGATTAAAATAAAATGTCTAAATTAAAGTCTAATAATGTTTACTAGATAAAAATAAAAATAAAATACTATAAATAAGAGTCTAGACAAATTTCAGAATTGATCAATTTAAATTTGTTATAATTATTACCTTTACAAATCTAAAACATCGATTTTATCTCATAACTAAAAACCACAAATATAATACATAAATATGATAATTTATGTTTTATATTGATGAGCTTAAATGCCTAAAAAAATAAAATTAAAAAAAAAATATACGGATTAACATAATTTAAACTCAATAAAAACGTGATCAAATTTATAATGAATTTCGGGCTCTAATAATAAGCTCAGTAAACAATATTAAACGTAGGTTTAGGATCTATGTATACGATACTATGTGGGCATACTAAAAAAAAATTGTACGTTTCGTATATGTTAATATGCATCAACAAAATAGAACAATGTTAGGTTAAAACCAAACTATCACACAAAAACTTATTAATTTCAATGGTATATAAATGTTTGTATTACTCATCGTTGTTTGGTTTTTACCTTTGACGTGTGCGAGCTGTGGTTCCATCAACTCGTACTCGTCTGAAAAAACCGTTATATTTTATATTAAAATGAAACCAAGAGAAAACAATATTACGATTTTCCTCTGCCCAAAAACCATATAATATATAATGCATCAGTTATGCAATGCTACAAATAATCATGTTGGCATATCTCGTCATTTCCGGACAGCCATACACTTCCTCAGCGTGGCAGATTACGGTTAAATGTTTAAATATATTAAAGTTAAAACGAGTGTTATCTCGATGATTGCGAGCATTAAAGTAATTTCATAATAACTGGTACAGGCAAAATGAAAATGATACGTTTTAATAATAATTTACCGTTAATATCATCCGGGATAACATCGACTGGATGTAAATCGTTCAAAGTCTTGGGCACGAATTCCAGTTTCGGACGACTGGCGGCTTGATCGCGTCTGAAAGTAACCCACAATCATGCAAATCGGTGTTTAAAACCACCAGCCAGTAGAAATTTTTACGTACTTTTCCTGAATTTCCATAACTGCCAATTTCAAAATTTCGGTGCACTGTTGATGGTACTCGAGTAGACCTTCTGCAAATGTTGTTAGCTGAGATATTTGTTCTATCTGAAATGATTATCGTAAACGTGTTCTTTCATTTACTATCTCTCAACACAAGTATAATAATTACAAGCAAACAACCTTTCGTCGTACACAAAAAAAAAAGTATACGTATAGGTACACACATTCAAAATATACAATAGTTTCGAATAAATCGTTTTTAACGTACATCGTTGTCTAGCAAGTTAAACATTCCTATCTGAGCACTGTGCAAAGATTCTGCAAATTTCTCTTCAGCTTGCTTCAATTCTTCGTCGCTAACGTGCGAACCTAAATCAAAATTGATTCAGAGTTTTTTTTCTGTTATCTTTTGAATATTACATTAAGTATTAAACAGTATAAACGTTAAACCTTTTGCTTGTTTTCTACGTTTGCAATCATAATCTAATCTTCTTCCTTGCAGCTTCTTCCTATGATGCTAAAGAAAAAAAAAATATATTTTAGTTTATACAACATTAGTTCGGTAAATGTTTTTATTTTTATTTTTGTTCATACCATCACTTCTTTTAAATCTTTGGTTTGTAAATGATGTAAAGGTTCGAGAAAATTTTGTTTGGTATTATCGTCTAACGCATATTTAACGTCAGCCATCTGCTTAAGGGCTTCTCCCATCTCTTGTAGTGCTTGACCGAATAAACTGTCATCGCCAAGCTTTTTACCATACAAGAGCAGACAGTCGCCAAGTGTTCCTTCGGCTTGCGGATAAGTAGACGCTTTCGCCTGACCACTGAGCTTAGATATTCCTTTTACGGCTGCCATTTTAGCTCGGGCAGTAGGATTGGGCTGCAAGAATTCTTTGGTTTTCATCTGTAGCTCTTCGACCAACTCATAAGTAACGTCCGTTTTCTAAACAAATACTCATTGGTTATGAAGAATTGTCAAATTTTAATACTGTTAGTAGTACAAATTATCATGAAAAAACTTACTCTTTCCATGTCCACAAAGTCTACATCAAGTTTTGTACCCTCAACACCGCCAATTTTCTCAGTCATATACTATAAAAATAAAATAATATATTGAAGTATTTTTCGATAAATTGATAAAATATAAACATGAATTAATTATACTATAGTATTATAAGAATAAGTCATTTAAATTCGATTATTTAAACCAATGGCTAAACCAAGATTTATTTTTGATGGGTTGAATATTTGAAAGCAGTTTAATTTCAGAAGATGTTTGGGTGGGGAAGAATGATGAAACATTAAGTTAACTATATATTTCGGGAATCGAGGTCATAACCACAACCTTCCTAGTTGTACCACTGACTTAAACATAAATGTATGTGATATTTACTGAATGTTCTATAAGATCATCTTAAAATTAACGACCATGTCGTGTAGGTCAATGAAATATATATATAATGTATTTATGTATTTAGTACATAAAATATTAGTACCTGCAGAACAGATTATGTAGCAAGTATAACCATACACTTTCAATAGAATAAACGCACTTTTATAATATAGGTACATTTTACGATTAAATTATTTAAAATACCTAAGCTACTCGTATATTTGTATTCAGAAAAAAAACTAATACATTTATCGCAGATGTGTTAGATATCTTGTGGGTTTATTTAACAGCTTTATATTAATAAATTAACGAATTCATGAATAAATAATAAATTAATGTAGTATGTTATAACCATTAAAGGATATTTAATCGAACTTAGTTTGACTCATTTTGGAATGGAAATATATATAAAGGTACTTATATATTTTCAAATTGACATTCAGTTAAAATAAAATTTAAGTATATTTTTTGACAGTTTCTATAAGATATACTATATAAAATATTATTTTTAGAAATATAAAATTTCAATAATTTGTCAAATCAAATCCAAATTTACAACGTAAAAGACACTTGAAGGAAAATGTAGAACAAATGTTATTTTCGTGCTCTTATAACATTTTGAAAAATTGTAAAAGTGATCATCATAACATATAATATAAAAATCAAAAATTAAAAATATAATTAACAACATTGGTTATCATTTATTTCTAAACGTCTAAAAATAAAATACTTTCGTTAGCATGAAAAATACCTATTTCAATAACCTTTGAAATACTTTTGCATTTATTCTAGGTACCAAAATAAACCAATTTTATTTTCGTTATAATATAATATAGATAATTTAAGTACCATTCATTATTGGCTTAGTCGGATTTTTTAAAATAAAAATGTTTAACAGCGAACGCAAATATTGCAAAAGTTTTAATTAAATAATTATTATTCTTTAACGAATTTATAATTTTTTTATTATACTATTTTATATAAGTGTACGTATTTAAAGCAAACAATAATTAAGTGTTTTTCTTATTATATTTCGCTTGTTTTTTATACCCTTATTATAACAAGGTGGCGAATGGGTAGGATACCAACAGATAAGAATTGCACAACCAACCCCTTCTCCTCGACCCTGGCCAATATCGTCAGAACTATATACCACTTCCACGCCAGCCGTGGGTATACAGAGCTTTGTTAATCAATAAAATGCTCTCGGCTCCCAACCCTACGCACACCACACACTTTTATACATATACGCACATCAACGTAACGTTATAACACTCCCTTGGCCTCGTTTTTAACTTTTTCTTCTCTCCGTCAAAACGAATAAAAAATTGGTTTTTTTTTGTATAATCAACGCAAATCATGAAAAATGTAAAGAGTAAAACAAATAAACATTTAAATTGCAAACAAATCAAGAATCATTATTGTTTCGATACTCTTGATACGCGTCTGTGTTTGCTGTTACTAAAGCAACATTGTGCCAACACAAAACACAAATTAATCAAAATATAATTTTCAGAGATTAAAACACAAAAATTTCATTTCATTAAATTCATTTAAATACGTCAATGTTGCACTATAAACCGTTGTTTGTTTGATTTAAATATTGTATTCTTAAAATTCCCGCTGCGTGGAAATTACATTTTCTTGGTTTTATTTATTCTAACAATTAAGCTTATAAATGCAAACAAATAAATTTATTGTTACATTTATTTCCATAAGAATTTAAAACTGTTTGTTATAACCAAATATATATCATAAATTATAAAATGTAACAATTACACAAACATACATTCAAGTCACAAACAGATAATTTCCTATCAAGTATTAAACCCAATTAGTTTAATTTAACCGTTTTACTCAAAATTTTTATTTTAAGTTAAAATTTACAACACAAATTATATTTTAACAAAAAATCTCGAATAAAATACAATCAATCAATATTATATAAGAGCAGATAAAAAAAAACTAGTGTAGACAATTACTTTTTCTAATAACGGTAATTGAATAAAAAATCAAATTTATTAAATATGGGCGTTACCGAAGAAATGAAATGTTATTCAGAGAAAATTCTTGTCAATTAAATTTAGGTATTCTTCAAGGAAAATGAAATAAAGAGTAGTATTGATATTGCATACATAATGCGCCGTCACTACGAAAAGTTTAGACGATACAAATAATAACAATAATTTATCATTGTTCACAAATTGATTTACATAAGAAATTAATTTGAAAGAAATATTATCTATTTACTTAAACAATTAACAATATTTAGAAAATAAAATAATTCATTTGCTTATTTATGCTTATTTTTTGGTATACATGTTCTTAAACTCGCTAACTAATTTGACGTAGATGTTAGCAATATAAAATTTAAAACTATTCGTAACATATAATAATAAAATAATATGTATGTTTACCTGGTTGGCTTTATTAATTTGCTTTTTGAGGCCGGCAAATGCCATTTTGGTAGATGTTTTTTAACTAAAAATTTACCTGAAAACAAAACAAAAATACTTTACTTATAAAAAAGAAAAAGTATACATAAATATCGTGTATGATATAAAGCATTCCATTTTATTAAAATGTAACTAAGAATCGACGTTAAGTTACAGTACGTTACACGGGTAGATTCACAACGATGTACAGCGAACATTACCAAAATATTGAAATAAATATAAACTAATTTGAAAATAAATTCATATAATTTTTACCAAAAAAAGACGGGGTGCGCGAAAAAAAGTGTGTGCGTCTCGTACGTACGTGACTTCCGGTGACACTAGCGCGCAACTAACACAGCGATTGTAAAGCTCGATGACTTTCCTCGTTCATCTCGCCCATTGTACGGTGTAGCGGCGCTTGCGCTCCACCAGCTGCCAATGTTATTAACGCACACATACCCGCACTAAATATTTGGCCCTGCGCTATGGAAGCGCGTGCATATTATTATTATTATTATTATTATTATATTTTTTTCGTTTATAACATTATTAAAGAATACGGTTACGTGTATTATTTTACATAAAATATTAAAAAAAATAAAATAAACAAGGGTAAGCATATTTTTGCATATTCTAAAGCGACTATTTGAGTATAATATATACCATGTTTTCTACACGTGAGTTAGGAACACAATGATCAATAATTACAGTAGATCTCGCACCTGTTAAACGCTATATTTATTATTAATATTTATAACGGTTACTTATACATAAGACTCCTAAGAATTATCATTGCGTCGTATCGCTATCAATTATATAAGTGTTTCGTATCGAATAGAAAAATGATAAGTTTCCATCTAGTTTAGGAATCACTTTTTGAATTACTAAAGGAAGTTTGTCAGCTTTGAACGATGAATAATTAAAAAATCTTAAAAAGAAAAATAACAATAAAAAATAAATATATTTTCTAAACATTATCGATTTTTGTCTATAAATTACAGCAAAAAATGTGTAGAACAGAACAATTTTAAATTCTAAAACTTATATAATTTAAAATGACATTTTATACGTTTTTTTTTAATAAATTTAATTTTCTTTTAAACTCAAACATCACTTAACTGAATAACACCGAAATAACTGTGATAAATTTGATATTCTTTGTGCTTTATATATGAATACTTTTATTTAACAATAAAAATAGAGCCATAAAGTTAGCTAACGAAAATCGTTTATATCTTAAATAATTCAAAACAGTCAACAATAAAATTTTTTGACTACAAATATACTGTTAAAGTAAACGTAAAAGAAATCGTATTTTATGTACCTAAGAGTAAATATGTAAAGTTATACTGATCGAACGATAAATTAAATTAATGTACATTTTTGTTTATGGTCACAAGTATAAAGTTTAACGGCTTCAAACACGTGTATAAAAGTATTAATAAAAATAGTACTCAAAGTCCCAAATTAATAAAAATTAGAGGACTAAATTTGTAACTAGATAAAAATGAATTCGTTTTCGTAATTTACTATTTGTAGTAAATAGATAAAAGGTGTGTAATGTAAACATAATTTAAAATAATACTTAAAGCTGAAGTTTAAAAATTACCGTATTCTTAAACACTCAAAAATAAAAAATTATTATTTTGTAAAGTTATTATTTTTTTAATTCATTACGTATGCATACGTCCATTACATTTACATAAATTTTAATAAATTATAAATTGTAATATTTAAAATTAAACAATAAATTAGATTAAAAATGTATTTAATATCGAAATGAAAATCGAATATATTTTAATAAACCAAACAAGGTTTATAAAAAACAACGATATTCATAGTTAATCATAGTTAATGAATATTAAGGCAGTAGGCCACACACAATTATTTAATGGTCACAGATTATAATAAACTAGTTTAAACTGCTTTAAATGATATATTCATTAAAAATTAAAAATATTACTAAACATAAAAGTATTAAAAACATTAAATAATTGTAATGTAAATATATAGAATAATTGAACATCACTTGTTTAATTTTGTTAATTATGTTTGATAACGTATTTATTGTCTTGATTTGGTAAGTCGAATATAGTAATATTATATATATAGTTCATTACCTCTAGTCTTCTTCCACTATTTTATTACAATACATACCAAAACTACAAGTATTATAGTTCTGTAAACCTAATACTTATGGCATAATAAGTAATGATTTTTTAATTTTAATTTTAATTTAAAATTTTTGAACAATTCCTTATTTTTATTATATTTTTAAATCAATCAAAAAACATATAAAATATCTAAAAATTTTGTCCGTTTCAACGTAAATTAATAATTACTAAATAGGTAGTAATTAAATCTGAGATTTTATGATAATTAATTAAAATTGTATTGTATAATTTCCTAATTATTAGAAACTATTTTGAATTCAGTGCGTTATAAAATAAGTAATAAAATAACTTGTAAGATAAACAATTTACGATCAACTGAGATCTATTAAAATTATGTAACAAATCTCACATTTCACTTTTAAAACCAATAAATCAGAATAAAATTAGATAATAAAACAGTTATTTGATAATTAAAATCTATCAATAACTCCATAATATCAACGGTATAATATAAAAGTACATAATAAAGGTAAATCATTTTTACATTAATTTTAATTGCGAAACTATTGACAGACAGATTTTTTATTCTTTAAACGTTGACAAAATAAGGACATTAACTTAAATTGTATACATAAGAATTATTAATAGCATAATATTTTAAGCGACAATTTAAGTTGGAAAAAGTAATATTTTAAAACTTATTTTCGATACGTAGATATATTTACAAAAATAGACATAACATCAAGATTTTTAAAACTAGTGTTTATCGATCACTTATTAATACTAAATAACATTATTTTACATTAGGTTTGTGGTTAATTTTTAACTGTTTTCATGTCATATCTATGGAATAACTTCCAGACCGGTAGAACGGTATAATTTTTAAACCGATATTTGATACGGTAGAACTCTCACATCAGTAAAAACATATTATTAGTATGTTGGTATTAAAAATAATTATATGCAGGAACTAAATTAAAATTAAAAATTAAACTATACGAAAAATGTATTCCCTAAAGAACGATTACATTTAAGGTTTTTAAATAATTTGGCATTAGTTGAAATCAATCAGCTGAAGCTATATAAATATATATACCGTCAACGTTTTTTAATCATAATATGTAGACAATAATTTTTAAGGAACGTAGATTTGTATTTAGGAAAGATTATATAAGTTGTATAAGTAATACAACGATTTTTTATTCAATTAGAAATTTTCAAAATATTTATAAGGCACTTAAATTCTTCATTTTGATACCCCAAGAATTTCTGTCGGTCCAAGTCAATAAATTTTTAAATACACCTTCGAATTGAAAATGTTTTCTTATAAATTTGTAAATAATATATATATGTATTGATTGCATTATAAAAATTAATTTATTAGTAAATATATTTTTTTCATTAATTTTCAAAATAAGCGCTAATTCTCAACAAATAACGAAATCTCAGCATTAACAAAACGAATATGATTAAAATGTATATAATTTTTAAAATTGTTTAATATTGGCATACATGAATTAAGAATACTCAACTACATGTTAAGAATAAATGTAGTTCTTAATTATTACTTTTGAGTAACTCAAAAACAATTGTAGAAGATTGATGGTATATTTAAAAAAAAGGAAGATAACTACAATAAAATAAAAATAAAAATAAAGATACCCAAACATGAATAAGGGCTACAAACGATTTTCGTACAAAAAAAAAAACTATTTGATAAGTCATTAGTAGCATTAAATTCGTATATAAATGAACCTGCGAAATTATGGAGCTTAATTAACTGTCCATTATGTAGAACACAATTTTTCACAAAATTAATTAGTAAAATTTATTAAACAAGTGTACATCATTTTCGTTGTATATTGATAATTATTTCAATAATACAATAATACCAAATAAGTACAATATAAGGAAACTCAAAAATAGGGTTTTGAAAAAATAATAAACGAGTTCAATACAGTTATACATGTAGTAATGCGAAGTACTTTTTATCACCTTACAAAATATTTTTCCAACAAACTCGCAAAAAACACATTACTGTAAGATCAATGGTTTCTGATATAATTTAAAAAATACTTTTGGTAATAATACTATAAAAAAAATGTACATCCATCAATTTAATTCTTCAACAATTATTTCGAAATTATAGTAGATAGTATACATAATATTGATGTAAAATTTGTGAATTACAAAATTGTACAACTAGTAGGTGTATCGAAATAGGCAAAAAACAAAATTACAATTTGCTTAACACGAAATAGATATTTAAAATTAAATAAGATAATGGCAGTTCATCAATTTACAACAAATAGTCAGTTTATAATATTTTTCATTAAATCGTTTCAATTGTCTATTATAATTAATTATAATTATTGTTATTCAATAATTACACGTATAAATATTATTCATAAAAAGTATAAATATTACAATAAATCCTTTTAAGCATTTTAATAATTAATTAATTTTGTAATATCATTAATTCAACTAAGTTACTCATGAATTCTAAAAAATGTTCGAATACAATGTACCGAATATAATTTGAACATTAAAAATTGATAAAAGCTGAAAAGTTAAGATTGATTAATCGCAAAAATGTGCAACAAATCGTTATACAGAATACGCAATCAATAAATAATTGGATAATCAAATATTAGGTAGTTCATTTTTATACTTTATGAAAACAAATAATTAATAATAATAATAATAAAACAGAACTGGCACGGATCAACCAACAGGGGAACAAGGGAATAAAAAAAACGTCCAAGCGTAAGAAAAATTAAATTAAATTTATTATGAAAAACAGCAAGTACTCACCAGTTATAATGTTATTTTTTTAGAACCTGATATTATAACTGACACTAAAAACCAGTATCTTGCGAAGTTATCGTCAGCATGACCTCAAACAAAAAATTAGATAACAATAAGCCAATTAGATAACAACAACTTTACCTTCGTATTTTTACGTAAACCGAAGTAAAAATGAACCGAAAAATGTTTTATTTTTTTTTTAATTGTAATGGAATTAATTTACAGCAGTCGGTATATCATTTGATGTTACAATATTTTTACCAAAATTACATTAGCAATAATCGACTAATTGTGATAAGAAAAATTCAGTGGTTCTCAAAAATTTATTGCCAAGTTAATGGTTTTTATTGCTAACTAATAACCGTATCAGTTAAATTCAGTGTGACCAACATATTATTGTATACTTTTATTGCTACGTTTATTAATGTGAGCATGCGGCAATACGGGCGCCGTCGGACTATTGCCGAAACGAGATTTTTCGAAAATTTTTTTGAACATGTTCCGGGAGAGCGCGGGCTTTGAAAATAATGTCAACGAAAGGGGAGGTGGTGATTAAAAAGGTGTTAAAATATCTAAGGGAACACTTTGGCCAGTTTCGAGATATAAATTTCGAAAGTGAGTACCGCAGTTGAGCATGCGGCAATACGGCCGCCGTCGGATTATTGCCGAAACGAGATTTTTCGAAAATTTTTTTGAACATGTTCCGGGAGAGCGCGGGCTTTGAAAATAATGTCAACGAAAGGGGAGGTGGTGATTAAAAAGGTGTTAAAATATCTAAGGGAACACTTTGGCCAGTTTCGAGATATAAATTTCGAAAGTGAGTACCGCAGTTGAGCATGCGGCAATACGGCCGCCGTCGGATTATTGCCGAAACGAGATTTTTCGAAAATTTTTTTGAACATGTTCCGGGAGAGCGCGGGCTTTGAAAATAATGTCAACGAAAGGGGAGGTGGTGATTAAAAAGGTGTTAAAATATCTAAGGGAACACTTTGGCCAGTTTCGAGATATAAATTTCGAAAGTGAGTACCGCAGTTGAGCATGCGGCAATACGGCCGCCGTCGGAATATTGCCGAAACGAGATTTTTCGAAAATTTTTTTGAACATGTTCCGGGAGAGCGCGGGCTTTGAAAATAATGTCAACGAAAGGGGAGGTGGTGATTAAAAAGGTGTTAAAATATCTAAGGGAACACTTTGGCCAGTTTCGAGATATAAATTTCGAAAGTGAGTACCGCAGTTGAGCATGCGGCAATACGGCCGCCGTCGGATTATTGCCGAAACGAGATTTTTCGAAAATTTTTTTGAACATGTTCCGGGAGAGCGCGGGCTTTGAAAATAATGTCAACGAAAGGGGAGGTGGTGATTAAAAAGGTGTTAAAATATCTAAGGGAACACTTTGGCCAGTTTCGAGATATAAATTTCGAAAGTGAGTACCAACGTAGAGCATGCGGCAATACGGCCGCCGTCGGATTATTGCCGAAACGAGATTTTTCGAAAATTTTTTTGAACATGTTCCGGGAGAGCGCGGGCTTTGAAAATAATGTCAACGAAAGGGGAGGTGGTGATTAAAAAGGTGTTAAAATATCTAAGGGAACACTTTGGCCAGTTTCGAGATATAAATTTCGAAAGTGAGTACCAACGTAGAGCATGCGGCAATACGGCCGCCGTCGGATTATTGCCGAAACGAGATTTTTCGAAAATTTTTTTGAACATGTTCCGGGAGAGCGCGGGCTTTGAAAATAATGTCAACGAAAGGGGAGGTGGTGATTAAAAAGGTGTTAAAATATCTAAGGGAACACTTTGGCCAGTTTCGAGATATAAATTTCGAAAGTGAGTACCGCAGTTGAGCATGCGGCAATACGGCCGCCGTCGGATTATTGCCGAAACGAGATTTTTCGAAAATTTTTTTGAACATGTTCCGGGAGAGCGCGGGCTTTGAAAATAATGTCAACGAAAGGGGAGGTGGTGATTAAAAAGGTGTTAAAATATCTAAGGGAACACTTTGGCCAGTTTCGAGATATAAATTTCGAAAGTGAGTACCGCAGTTGAGCATGCGGCAATACGGCCGCCGTCGGATTATTGCCGAAACGAGATTTTTCGAAAATTTTTTTGAACATGTTCCGGGAGAGCGCGGGCTTTGAAAATAATGTCAACGAAAGGGGAGGTCGTGATTAAAAAGGTGTTAAAATATCTAAGGGAACACTTTGGCCAGTTTCGAGATATAAATTTCGAAATTGAGTACCGCAGTTGAGCATGCGGCAATACGGCCGCCGTCGGATTATTGCCGAAACGAGATTTTTCGAAAATTTTTTTGAACATGTTCCGGGAGAGCGCGGGCTTTGAAAATAATGTCAACGAAAGGGGAGGTGGTGATTAAAAAGGTGTTAAAATATCTAAGGGAACACTTTGGCCAGTTTCGAGATATAAATTTCGAAAGTGAGTACCAACGTAGAGCATGCGGCTACTAATTATTTCATTCAATACGTATGTGGAATTTACGTTTTGCTAGTTACTTACTAGTTAACGATAGTTGACACTTGATGAATATTTGTAATAAAAGTAATAATAATACGGTCAATTGGGGGAGGGGACTTTAGCCTGTTAGTCAACTACCCTCTTCGTACGTCTGGGTCCTCGGTTTAAGGTAATTAAAAATTAATCTGAAACCGTGGTTATAGTTACATTGGCATCTGTGTTTACAAAATAATATACAAAATCTATTTTTCCGATTGGCCAACCGGCACAGCTATCTTTACGCTGTAATGCCGACGCCGAATGCATTGACTGCCGCTCAGCATAACTTCTCCGACAGCAGTCAAAGTGAGTACACATCAGTTACGATAGTAATGTTTATTTAGTTTATGTGTCGAAATGATCAAAGAATTGAATACGTCCTTATTAAAATATATTTATTCTTATTTAACTGTAGATGGTTGGTAATATGAAAAACAATTTTCATTGCCGAGGTATGCGGTATAATGTATACAATGCGCCCGTGTACCTCGGCAATAATCCTGTCGGCAAGGCACTGGAGCCGCGGCGTGGCGGTAAACGTCGGCCGGGCCGGAATTCTCGCCGTAAGTATTTGAATATGATATTGTAATAGTAACATGCATATTGCATAAACCAAGTACAATAATGGTTAATGTTTTTTGTAATTTTAATGTTTCAGGCTTTTAACACCTTTTTAATCACCACCTCCCCTTTCGTTGACATTATTTTCAAAGCCCGCGCTCTCCCGGAACATGTTCAAAAAAATTTTCGAAAAATCTCGTTTCGGCAATAATCCGACGGCGGCCGTATTGCCGCATGCTCAACTGCGGTACTCACTTTCGAAATTTATATCTCGAAACTGGCCAAAGTGTTCCCTTAGATATTTTAACACCTTTTTAATCACCACCTCCCCTTTCGTTGACATTATTTTCAAAGCCCGCGCTCTCCCGGAACATGTTCAAAAAAATTTTCGAAAAATCTCGTTTCGGCAATATTCCGACGGCGGCCGTATTGCCGCATGCTCAACTGCGGTACTCACTTTCGAAATTTATATCTCGAAACTGGCCAAAGTGTTCCCTTAGATATTTTAACACCTTTTTAATCACCACCTCCCCTTTCGTTGACATTATTTTCAAAGCCCGCGCTCTCCCGGAACATGTTCAAAAAAATTTTCGAAAAATCTCGTTTCGGCAATAATCCGACGGCGGCCGTATTGCCGCATGCTCAACTGCGGTACTCACTTTCGAAATTTATATCTCGAAACTGGCCAAAGTGTTCCCTTAGATATTTTAACACCTTTTTAATCACCACCTCCCCTTTCGTTGACATTATTTTCAAAGCCCGCGCTCTCCCGGAACATGTTCAAAAAAATTTTCGAAAAATCTCGTTTCGGCAATAATCCGACGGCGGCCGTATTGCCGCATGCTCAACTGCGGTACTCACTTTCGAAATTTATATCTCGAAACTGGCCAAAGTGTTCCCTTAGATATTTTAACACCTTTTTAATCACCACCTCCCCTTTCGTTGACATTATTTTCAAAGCCCGCGCTCTCCCGGAACATGTTCAAAAAAATTTTCGAAAAATCTCGTTTCGGCAATAATCCGACGGCGGCCGTATTGCCGCATGCTCTACGTTGGTACTCACTTTCGAAATTTATATCTCGAAACTGGTCAAAGTGTTCCCTTAGATATTTTAACACCTTTTTAATCACCACCTCCCATTTCGTTGACATTATTTTCAAAGCCCGCGCTCTCCCGGAACATGTTCAAAAAAATTTTCGAAAAATCTCGTTTCGGCAATAATCCGACGGCGGCCGTATTGCCGCATGCTCTACGTTGGTACTCACTTTCGAAATTTATATCTCGAAACTGGCCAAAGTGTTCCCTTAGATATTTTAACACCTTTTTAATCACCACCTCCCCTTTCGTTGACATTATTTTCAAAGCCCGCGCTCTCCCGGAACATGTTCAAAAAAATTTTCGAAAAATCTCGTTTCGGCAATAATCCGACGGCGGCCGTATTGCCGCATGCTCAACTGCGGTACTCACTTTCGAAATTTATATCTCGAAACTGGCCAAAGTGTTCCCTTAGATATTTTAACACCTTTTTAATCACCACCTCCCCTTTCGTTGACATTATTTTCAAAGCCCGCGCTCTCCCGGAACATGTTCAAAAAAATTTTCGAAAAATCTCGTTTCGGCAATAATCCGACGGCGGCCGTATTGCCGCATGCTCTACGTTGGTACTCACTTTCGAAATTTATATCTCGAAACTGGCCAAAGTGTTCCCTTAGATATTTTAACACCTTTTTAATCACCACCTCCCCTTTCGTTGACATTATTTTCAAAGCCCGCGCTCTCCCGGAACATGTTCAAAAAAATTTTCGAAAAATCTCGTTTCGGCAATAATCCGACGGCGGCCGTATTGCCGCATGCTCTACGTTGGTACTCACTTTCGAAATTTATATCTCGAAACTGGCCAAAGTGTTCCCTTAGATATTTTAACACCTTTTTAATCACCACCTCCCCTTTCGTTGACATTATTTTCAAAGCCCGCGCTCTCCCGGAACATGTTCAAAAAAATTTTCGAAAAATCTCGTTTCGGCAATAATCCGACGGCGGCCGTATTGCCGCATGCTCAACTGCGGTACTCACTTTCGAAATTTATATCTCGAAACTGGCCAAAGTGTTCCCTTAGATATTTTAACACCTTTTTAATCACCACCTCCCCTTTCGTTGACATTATTTTCAAAGCCCGCGCTCTCCCGGAACATGTTCAAAAAAATTTTCGAAAAATCTCGTTTCGGCAATATTCCGACGGCGGCCGTATTGCCGCATGCTCAACTGCGGTACTCACTTTCGAAATTTATATCTCGAAACTGGCCAAAGTGTTCCCTTAGATATTTTAACACCTTTTTAATCACCACCTCCCCTTTCGTTGACATTATTTTCAAAGCCCGCGCTCTCCCGGAACATGTTCAAAAAAATTTTCGAAAAATCTCGTTTCGGCAATAATCCGACGGCGGCCGTATTGCCGCATGCTCTACGTTGGTACTCACTTTCGAAATTTATATCTCGAAACTGGCCAAAGTGTTCCCTTAGATATTTTAACACCTTTTTAATCACCACCTCCCCTTTCGTTGACATTATTTTCAAAGCCCGCGCTCTCCCGGAACATGTTCAAAAAAATTTTCGAAAAATCTCGTTTCGGCAATAATCCGACGGCGGCCGTATTGCCGCATGCTCAACTGCGGTACTCACTTTCGAAATTTATATCTCGAAACTGGCCAAAGTGTTCCCTTAGATATTTTAACACCTTTTTAATCACCACCTCCCCTTTCGTTGACATTATTTTCAAAGCCCGCGCTCTCCCGGAACATGTTCAAAAAAATTTTCGAAAAATCTCGTTTCGGCAATATTCCGACGGCGGCCGTATTGCCGCATGCTCAACTGCGGTACTCACTTTCGAAATTTATATCTCGAAACTGGCCAAAGTGTTCCCTTAGATATTTTAACACCTTTTTAATCACCACCTCCCCTTTCGTTGACATTATTTTCAAAGCCCGCGCTCTCCCGGAACATGTTCAAAAAAATTTTCGAAAAATCTCGTTTCGGCAATAATCCGACGGCGGCCGTATTGCCGCATGCTCAACTGCGGTACTCACTTTCGAAATTTATATCTCGAAACTGGCCAAAGTGTTCCCTTAGATATTTTAACACCTTTTTAATCACCACCTCCCCTTTCGTTGACATTATTTTCAAAGCCCGCGCTCTCCCGGAACATGTTCAAAAAAATTTTCGAAAAATCTCGTTTCGGCAATAATCCGACGGCGGCCGTATTGCCGCATGCTCTACGTTGGTACTCACTTTCGAAATTTATATCTCGAAACTGGCCAAAGTGTTCCCTTAGTTATTTTCACATTATTGTAATGCATAACTTCCCTTTTCAAAGATTCTATTTTTTATATTGATTTTGTGGCAAAACAGACATTTTTTACATATTTTACAACTTATTTCTTTATTGCAGTTTGTACTTGGTCATTTTAAGTTTTTTTTTTTATGAGTGTTGTTGTGGCTGTACTGTTAGCATAGCAATTATTGTATGGAGATATCAAATTATGGTATTAGGAATTTGTACATTTTAAGGTGCTTGGGAGACACTGGGCTTTTTATCTATTGCTGTTGAATTATTGCTAATGTAATTATCGTATATTTTTCGTGTACCATGTAATGTTGATAACTGAAACTCGTTGACTACCCAGCTGATACGTTCGGATGATAACACACGAGCGTTACCAACTGTTTTGAACAGAAAGATATAATAGTTGACATATCATCGACGGTAGTTATTCGGTTTTCAATTATTATTGTATCCCATTAGGTAGCATTTTATTTTTTTATCCGTATTGTTTAGCCTTTTCCATAAAATAAAACACACGACGACTGTTCGATTAATATCGCTTGCAGTATATAAACGGTTATCGGCTTACAGGCTCGTAAATCAAAATTTATCGAGTCCGAGGAGAATAATAATATTATTTTCATTATTCGTTTGCAAACCGTGCGACACTATCGTATCGTGACACCGCCAGTGACTTATCGACATGGCGGTCATAAACACATAGGTATGGAGCCCCGTACCCCTCGGGCTTTTGATTATTCGGCCCTCGATGCGGTCCATTTTTTATCGACAATAATAACTATGGCACCAAACGAGGAAGTATTTTTTTAAAGTATTTACAAAAACGTTCGAAGTTAGTAACTTGATTTTGTAATCAGCTCCAGTACGATTGGGTGTACTCTCATGCACTGGCCTCCTCGATTCGATTAACATTTCTGATAGCTTTGCCGTGTCCCCGGCTCACTGCTTTGTACGGTCGAATGCTGTTTAGTTTTTTCGGATAAAAATCATCTTGAATAAGACAGGATTCCAAACTCTTTCAATAAAATTTACATTAAAACAAATATTTACATTCCTGCATACAATGAATACGAAACACAATATACATTTATACACACACAAAAATGTTTACAGAGCTTTACGGCTTGACAGAAGAATAAGTCCAGTAACGCTACATTGAGCTGTACTAATAAAATGTATGATCAAATATTTTTTCATCACAAACATTTTCGTGTTTATAATTTTATAAATACGTATTATGCAAAACGCTTTTGAAGTCGAAGAGTCCGATAAACTAATACGCGAATTTCACTTCGGGTTTCTCTGAACAACTGCATGAAATGCGTCCATACTTCGGATTAGTATGATATTTTTATTAAATTTCAGTCTCATACATCGGTACGGTACAACAGATGGTACATTGAATTTGAAAAAAGTAATTTCTTGAAATATTTTTTTAGTGACTGCATTTTTGAGTCCGGATGGAGTTGAGTATTGATTTGCTGGGAAAAAGACACATACTTACCTACTTTGAAGACCAAACGACGTGGTATTCACATGATTAAAAATATGCACAGGTATCGTGTGAACAAATATGTATGCTTTAAACAAATATGATGAAGCGTGAAAACAACCCCAATTAACACGTCTAGATTTTATCAAAACGGGGTTGTTTAAATGTTTACTAGTGTAAATTAATGTGTTTTTAATTGCGTAAGCTGTGTTCTTACGCTGACCCACTATTTTTATAACGATTAAACAAACACATACGAGGGACGCGATTCATGCGCAGCCGAAAAAAGTCTGGAGATTGATAAACAATGACAGATAATAGTTAAAAACACTGACAATGCTAAACAAAAATAAAAATTACAATTAATAATATAATATAATAAATAATACAATCAATTATTTTAATCTTGAACTTTTAAGAACTTTGAGAATCGACTGTATATATATTTATGTAAAAATATCATAAGTAATCGGGGACCGTGATCTTAATAGTTATAAATTCATAAAATATTTATGGACACAAGGACGCCGGTTTCCAACTTTTCGACTGGTTTGCCAAATTTAAAAGTCAACGACACGAATGCTTATAGGTCCCAGCTCAACAAAAAAATACATATAAAAAAATCTACTTATAAAAATATCATATATTGTATATTTGTTCTCAACTTTTTTAAAAATTATTTTATTTTCACCAAGTAAATAGCGTTCAATAATATGACCCCGATGACGGTTACCTACAAGTTGTTTATAAAATATTTTTATGTTTTATTCGCAAAAATATACACCTAAATACACCTATTATGTATAAAACATTTTTGTTTAACCTAAAAGTAATAATAAATTAATAAAATGAAATTGTTTCCGCGTATCAATTCCGAACAAAGCATCATAAAATTATAAAAAAATATTTTGTGTATGATGTATAATACAAGGGCGTATTTAAATCGCTACCGGTTATTTATTTTTTTTTCTGAAACTTTTTAATTACGTACCAATTAGTAAGTAGTTAAATAAAACATAAAAGTATACTTAAATCGCGTCTCGAATAACGTAAGTCTCAGGTCTTAAATTCCATTCAAACATAATAATTGTAGGTAATTAATATTTTTTTTTTTTATGAAATACAATCAATAATACATACAATTATAGTATTTTGAAATAAAATGGAATAAACAAGCCTCATCTTGACCAGAGTACTTTTCTAATTTTCACAATCAAATTGATCACATTGTTGCATTTGAAACTTGTTTAGAATCGAACAAACACAATTTTTATTACACAAGTATTATATTTTGTACTAATAAAGTGATTAAAAAAAGTGGACAATACTAAGAGGCAATACATAACACAGAGGCGGATTTCGCAATAGGCACTGTAGGCAGCTGCCTAGGGCGGCAAAATTTGGGGGCGGCAAATTATGCAGTGTTTTATTAAAAAACATGAAACGTATCAAAAATTGGAAAATTAATTAAATTCAAATGGATGTCCACTACTTTTTTCTAAACATTTAATATTTAGAGTAGATATTTTGGAGGGGTATTGTAACTTGTTCACCTATTTTAGGGGCGGACAATTTTTGGTGCCTATAGCCGTAAAAAAGATAAATCCGCCTCTGATACTACATATTATAACACTATTTTAGTACACAGTCGGAACAATTAAATTCTTTAGGTTATTATTTTCTGGACTATACATATAACAGAATGATTGGAATCGATAATGTCGAAAACTGTGAAGTGCCGTAAGTTATAACGTTTATCAACGACCGGAAATTATGCCGCAAATCTCCCGTCTTCAACGTTATGGTGTCAAAACCTCGGCTTTTGGTGACTAAGATGCGGGATAAAAACTAGAAAACATAAATTATTATAAGTACCATTACTATAAACAATTTCTTATCTGTATATGATAGCCGTATTGCTCGTATGGTGAATCTTTTGTCATGAAAAATATTATATCAGCGTATGAATGCTTAAGAACATATTATTGTCATCAATTCATCAATAAGTAAACCACGTATCCTAAAAGCTTTCTCTCGATAGTGTGTAAATATTTATTTTAAAAAATATTACTGGAGCACATGTGGATAAAACCATTTTACTATTAATATCAAGTATTTCTTTACGTATTCCTATTCATACAGCATACTTGATTACTTTAATTTTTCATAGAATACTTTTAAAGACAGCTTTCAATTATTGTTTTACGATTTTAAATGATTAATTTATGGAATTCCTCGAAACGGTAAGACATTACTGAGCACGTTCATACCATTTATGTGTATGATATAACGTACTCCGCGCAGAACGGAGGACTAACTAATGCACCCGAAAAATATCACGATTAAGCGCGATTTGTTGTTGAACATTGCCATTTTCCAAAACCTTAGAAATTTAGTTACACATTCAGGTTCTATTTAATAATTAATAATGAGAGCGCAGGACAGGAAAAAAATACACTAAATTCGTAATCATACAAATATTCTTATAAAATACAGTGGTGTGCCCAAGAAATTTCAATGGCAGAAAGAATGTTATAAGTAATAATACATTTAAATGCATTGTGGGGATAGTACCAAAGGCATATATAAGGGGATTTATGGGTCAATTAGGAGGAGGATATAACAAAAATAATATAAACCAGTGATATCAAATATCAATGGTATCATATTATGATGTATCACCGTGTGCCCGTGCGTGAAAAGTAAGAAAACCTAAAGAAGATTATACTTTCAATAATAATAAAATTATAAAATACAGCGAATAGGAGTGGGCAAAGGCCTCATGCCTCACCTTAAATATGTTTCTTTACACACTGATCATTTATTGATTATAAAATAAAAATAATTCCCATATCTATGCCATTTTTAAAATGCAACAAAAACCGTATTACATCCTTATTTATTAATTCCCTTATGTTGCCAAATAAAACAATATTTAGTCGAGCTTTGGCAGCCAAAGCGATAACTAGTGCATGGTCGTCCCGTTAGTTGCCGCGCGTATTTTATCAATTTATTTTTAAATATACATTAATTATGCCCCCACGGCTAACAAATTTTCACCTATTATTATAATAAACAAAAACATAGTATGTAAATCAAGAATGAAAAACAATTCAACAAAGAGCATTCTTTCGTCGACTTCTTTCAAACTCTACGGTTCACGTGGGCAAAAAAGAAATGTTTTCGTTTCTCCAAATCGCTTCGAAGTTCTAGTAACTGAAGAACAAGACTACATTTCGGACCAACCTGTCTTATCATTCGACGACATCTTATCAAATCAGAGTAACATTAAAATTCTAAGGGTTGTTTTTTTATTAGTTTTTCGGGGACCAAAACGCGCCATCGTCGGATTAATAAGATGTTCAGTTGAACTGTATACCTAAATTAATTTGTAATTTGTAGATTATGTGCAGAACAAAATTATTTATAATTGATAACTGATCAAAAACCCACATTTATATCAGTTACTCACTTTGCTGACTATGTTTTAAATTATTACGTATCAGAAGATGCAGATTTTAATCCTTCTATTTAGGCAGCAGAACCTTCCGATTCACCACGTACAACAAATGGTCTTGAATCGTTTTACTCTCATAATTCACAATTTTATACACCCCATCCAAACGTTTTCCAAGTAATTGACGTTCTTAAAGATTTCCAAGTTCAAACTATGCTGAAAATATCATCAATTTCAAATAATAAAATTAATGTTCAAAGAAATGAACACTTAAAAAACACAACATACTACATGCACGATGGACACAATATAAAAATGGTGAGATATCTCAACTGACGTATTTGAAGATTATTGGACAAATGTTTCAAGCAGCTCGAATTTAAATAGTTCATAAAAAAATAAATACATTTTCGTAATTCAGTCGACTCGTATTTAAAAAATTAATAATTTGACAAATTTTATTTTGTACCTGATGTAACTTCTACTTATTTTTTAATATTTTTATCTTTAAGACGAAGTAATCATACATATTTGATATTATTATAAAAAAAAAAAAAACAATAATAATTATAAAAATAAGAAACAGCATTTTTAACCATACCAAAGATAGTCCTAAGTCTGTTAAAAATAAAATGGGAAGGAAAATGCTGGTCCAAACGAGTTGTATAAAAGTAATATTTTTTAGTCCAAATGGCTCTTCAAAATTGGTCCAAACGAGCTGTGTTTTAGAAAAATTAGTCCAAAAGGGTCCTGTCCGTTCCCTCGAACCGTATTGCACTACGTCACCTCCACCACTCTACACACTCCAACCACACACATCACAAATGTTAAATATGTATTTTATCAATATATGTCAAATATACTTCACCGCATAATAAAGCAAATCTCCACCGCTCATGTTTAGCTCATAATACAAAATGACTAAGATCTTCAACTCAGTTGTGAAATTTGAATATTCTATTCGGCCTCTCGGTTCTCCTTAATGCCATAGTTGTCAAATGTACGGACACAAACGTAACTACTGTTATCACTCTCCACGTTGCGTGAAATGTGAATCGAATCCCTGCACCAATGAATACACTAAATCACTGGAGTAATCCGCAAAATGTGTAAATTGTTTTAGAAACCGTACAACTAACTTTAAACGTTGCCAAACATTCAAAGATATATTAAACCGTACTAAAAATAAAGCTGGAAAAATGGAATCAATCAAAAAACACTCCACTCAAACATCTGCAACACAAGTCAACAACACCTACATCTCCAACTCAAAGCAGAAACCAACACTTGCAAAAGCTACAGTCAACACACCACTAGACGATCAACTGTTCCACATCATCAACAAATTCATTGAAGAACTTCAGTCGATACTAAGCCCTCTTCTACTTGCTTTAACATCTCTAGTAAACAAAATTTACTTTTATTTTCTATCATTCTCACTTTAAAACAATTTCATTGTTATCTTCCGTTAGCGCATTACGTTTATACAAATATATACCTTGTAATAATATGCAACATGTTAACATATGAAGGGTTACGGGGAAAAACGATCATGGTCAATATTTTAAAATGTTCAGTACTACAATTTTAATGTTTCAGAACTCAAAAAAACCAAAATATCAAGTACAAACTAATTCAAAAATATGTATTTTAGTAATACAACTTATTTTAGATACAATGAATCAAAAAGATATTCGAGTTGTTAGGAAACTAACTAACAACATAATATACCTACTATCTGATTTTTTTCTTTTTTTGACCATGATCGTTTTTCCCCGTAACCCTTAATATTGTAAGTTGAAAAAAAAACAGTATTTACTCGAATTTCATATGGCCAATTATAAATCCCTTTATCATTTTTTGAAATAATACCTAATTCGAAGTACATTTTTCTTTTATTTTATTTTATATACTTCAAAGTTTGATCTCAACATACAACTCGGAACCACATAGGTTCAGCGGTCAAAACTGAGGCATTGTATATTAGTCACTTGTCTCGTTCACGATGAATTACTGACGTAAAACGGGAAAATATATAAAAAACGTCTTAACACGTTGATAAAATTTTAATATTACTAAGAAGTAATCGCGGTATAAGTGGTGAGGCTAGAGGAAAGGTATAAGGGGTGTACCGAGTAGGATCGGACCGCAATAAAACCCAACACGAACAATCTTGGCTTCGTACCTACCAACCCCTCCCTATCGACCGACGGAAACTGGTTTTGATCGCGTACCCTCCGTTAACCGACATCAGCGCTCGACGCCAAATGCCGGTGGACGCGAAGGCATGCCAACTTATGACCACAACGTTTTCACGACTTGCCGCGCGCGCCTTGATATTTTATTCGCCCGTACAGCATTTGCACTATAGTTCTGTTCGTGTACAGCATGCGACATGTCTAGTAGTGACGAACAAGGAAATTCAAAAGAACAAAATGTTCCGCGAGTGAAACAACGGGGAAAAGTGAGTACTTGCAATAACATAAATTGTATGTATTGTTGTTTCATTTGCTATCGTGCCACGGGTCTTTGAGGGGTTCATTAGAATTAAAAAGTACCTGTAAACGGCTACCAGGTATTTCATATTTTTCATATAAACTTCGTTAACATTGGAGAAAAATCGAAAAATACAAGTTGCCTCATAACCTTAAAATTAAAACCCAACTGTCGTACCAATATTTTCTTATCATTTTATCGCAAGTTGACGCGGTGCGTTATCTCTGCTCGACCGCGCAACGCCATCATAGACCAATTAATAACGATATCACGAAACACGTGTCTGCGTGCGGATATTGTTGAATGAGTAGACACTAATCAAATATTAAACACTGAATTCTGTACACTGCAGTGCAGTGTCGATAGATTCTGTCATATGTCAACATGTGGCAAGGGAGATGGAATATATGTCTGGACGTAAATTGATAACGTAAATCGATACGAATAATACGATTTTTAATTCGAAAATATGTTCGTATTTTAATATTATTCATTTTTTATAATGTACACTTTAATATATTTCTTTAACACATTTTTAATTTTTCATTACATTTATCCATCATTAATTTTATTACATTTTTTCATCATTCACCAATGTTATGTACTTATCTAAATTATTTAACTAAACCTTATTATTATCATTGTTAATATAATTAATCGTTTATACTTTCATCATATTTAATATTTATTAACTATTCAATATTGTATATCTTTAAACAAAAGAAATCGAAAAACATAAAAGTTTATCAATTATTATTATTTTTTTTGTTTTATATTTATGTAAAAAAAAAAATTAATTTTTTCATTATTACTGAGTTATTTTTTGTTCTCTGTGTATTTTGTCGTTTTATTTTACAAACATAATCAATGTCGGAATTGAACATGTGTTTTATTCTTAAAAACATAAAATATTTAAACTATAAAACAATGCATTTTTTAAGGAATTTTCACTGGGTGACATACCATTTATTACTTAAAATAGTCAATGTATGACAGTATTTCACGTTCGCTCCGCATAATTATCAAAAATAAATCTTAACGCTGGTAAAAAAAAGTAAACGTCGATAATATGACAGTAAATTGTATTTTATTCAAATTTATATATTGTAAATTTATATTAATTCATTTTTTAATAGGTACAAAATATTACATATAAATAATAAATATTTTATTATATTATACAACTTGCAACAAATTTGATTTATGTTATAAATTCATTAATTACATTTCAAAGCTATTTATAATTTATGTTTAAGATATTAAACACATATAGTTGTACAACATTTTCTAATTATTTTTGTACATAATTTAAAACACATTTTCTTAACTGTTAATTGTATTCCGCTCAGTCTCTCAAAATACTATTAACTAGACGACAAAATATTTTTTACTGGGCGAAATTTGAATTAAAAAGAGTACCTAAATAAAATAAAATACTCATATTTTGATTTTTGGTGTTATGTTACGAGCAATAATTTTTATTTACCTTCATATTCTTGTTTATTTTATCGTTTCAACTTTTATTGAATTTAATATTATTAGAAACATGTCATTCTGATAAATATAATAACTTATATGAACTATGAATTTAATTGTAATTCCATAATTATAGACTACCTAGTTATAATTAATTAATATATATTTTATAAATGTTTATATATAGTAAACATTACCGTTAAAAATGTATGAGGCGAGCCAGTAATTTTCAAAGTTATTATTTGGCCCTTTTTAAAATCCTAGCGAGGACCGCTGCTGTGGAGACTATCTATCTCTCGTCACATGTTGATATTTTGTTCTAAGTGATGCACGATGCGTAATCCACATTTTCATAGGTCTATATTTACGTCACAGATAATTCCGATCTACATAGGCTTACAAAGGTTGGAGATTATAAACTCGTGCCGGCAGCATATTTTTCATCGCAATATACGCACGCACGCACGGGACACTGTTGGCACCCCGCGACATTGACACGAGACCGTATCAGTATCTTTCGGAAATCAATCCTACAAATCAAAAACATTTTTGGATAAGATAAAAATTATTTATTGTTATTTTATTTATTTTCTGAAAACCACATTTCCAGATTACTTAGTCGGTATACATATATTCTACTATACCAGGGTGGTGTCCAACATTTTGTAGTTGTTGGATCAATTTAAACTTTCATAAAAAAACTATAGGCCGCCATAAAAAAAAAAATGTATTAATATCCAGTAAAATTATCTAGTAATCGCCAACTACAATAATGACTAAGGTTCGGATTTGAAGGCATATAATCAATAAAAAAAGCATTTAAAATGTAAAAAAAGGCATTTAATTTATTTAAAAAGGCAATTCATAAGTATACTACAAAATAAAATACCGAGTGAACATTTTTTAAACACTTTCAAATGCACACATGTTGAGAAAAATACAAATTAAAAATGAGCATGAATACTAAACTACATTTAGTTTATGCTATTTTGTATAAATAGATTAGGTAGGTAGGTACCTTTTTCTTTAACCAGGTTTGTCCTAAGAATTAGTTAAAAACAATTTTAATATTAACTTACTTAAGTTATACCAGTTAATTTAATGCAAAATAAACTAGTTAGTATTAAAAAAAAAATTGACTACCATGTATTTTGATAAGCTGTCTTCAGAAAAACGGCTACGGTTAGGGGTTAAAATATTTTTATTTAACTTTTGGCATAATTAAAAAAACAGAATAAAATAAATGCGTGGAAAAATGATTGAACGACGATTATTGCTATCGACAAATGCGAAAAATCTTGAATCTACGCATTACGAACATATCTTCATACTAAATACCGTTATATTCGTACCTAAATAGGTGTACGGGTAATTTTATGGCCATACCAAATACTCGATAAGACGATATCAATAAATATTGCGAATAATAAAACTCATTTGTAGCGATAATACGTAAGCTATGAATAAAATTATAAAATCAACTGAAAAATTAAACACAAAATAGGTATTTTTGAGTACAAAAGGTAAAAAAAAAGCAAAAAGGCAAAAAAAAAGTCCATCATCTATGAAATTAAATGAAACACATTTTTATATAAAAATTATTTTTCTATTATGATTAATAAAAGAAAGATATAAGCAACTTCCACGATTTCTCACTATAATATAAGTCTTCTATGGAAGGAGTAAAAAAAAACTACATAATGAATTGGTATAAATTGTACAAATGTTAAAAATATTCAACGATTAAATAATTTATTATTTTATTACTACTGTTCATTAAAAAAAAAAAGAACCGGATGGGCCTCGCTCTGCTGTTCAGTTGGGGGTGGAGTGCACCTCGTTTATAGGATAAGTCATTATTACAATGGATTTGTTAAATTTGAATGCAATGATAGATATCATTGTATATGAATAACGATTCTGAACGGAGTATTAACTCCGTTCAGAATCGTTATTCATTATTTATTTATGTTTGTCTAAGATATAATACATTGTTATTTATTAATATTGTAAAAAGTATATTTTATTTTGAAACGATAAATATATTTTTCAATTAGGATGGGTTGGCAGTTGCATACAGCGACATAGTTTGTCAGTCTAGAATATTATACATTATATTATATTTAACATGTAATTTTATGTCAATATTCGCTGTTCAAACGCTTATAAAATTTAATTGTTGTTGATTTTAATAATTTTTGAATGACAATAAGAACTACTTCTGTGGAATCTTCTATTACATTTTCAAGTATTTTGTACGAGCCAAATTTTTTTTATCACCGATTATAAAAAAAAAATTTAAAAAAATCGAATATTTTAAATGCCTATTAGTGACTTAATCAATATAATATTTTGAAAAAAATATGACATAAAGGAAATGCCAATCTTAACAGCTGGTAAAAATTTCAAAAATCTGCGACTTATACTTTTTGAATTATAACAAATATTTAAACTCGTTTGAGAATAAACGCTATCTTATGCAATTTCGTAAATATTTAAATTTCAAACAGTCATAAAATTTCCTTTCAGAAAAGTTGCTACATAAGGCAATCGAAGCATTTTTACTGCCCCAAATCGTGTCGACAGACACAAAAAAAATAAATTAAAAAATTAAAAAAAAAAAAAAAAACACACACATCATTGTAAAATCAATACATTCTTCACTCCGTTCAGAATCTTAAATAATAGATTTTCCGAGATTATTTTCTCCGCGAGATTCGTCCTAAAAGCTTACACATAACGTTAATGTAGCGCCAAACACATACAAATACGTTCGTTGTAAGATAATCGAAGTATTATATTTTAAAATAATTTTTCCAGATTATTTCTACGGATAATAGAATACGTATCGTTAATATGTACAAAGAAAATTTGGCGAAAGATCCCAGTATGACAATGAAACAATTGAAGAAATACATTTCGAAGTATATGGGCGTTGGTGAATCGACGGTAGACAGAATTATACATATTTACAAGCAGACGAATTCGGTTATTCCGCCGAAACGGAAAAAGATCCGGGAAACCTTTCGGGATTCATTCGACGAGTTATCGAGGAACACGATTCGTAGGCATGTGCACGGTATTTGGCTTAGACGTGAAATCCCAACGGTGGACAAAATTCACGAGGCAGTCTCCGGCGATAAGAGTTTACCGCCTATATCGCGTACGAATCTGTACAGGTTGCTTAAAGATTTAGGTTTCCGTTACACCAAGGGAACCCGTCACCGTGCTCTAACGGAAAAAAGTAAAATTGTTCTGCAGCGCCGTAGGTACCTGGAAAATATTCAGAAATACCGCGAAGAAGGACGACGTATCTACTACGTGGATGAGACTTTGGTGAATGCTGGTGTTTGCTTTGTCGCCTTCCACATCGGTTCTGAGGACGGTTTCGTTCCCTGCGGGTTACTATGTCGCGAATTGATAAAGAACCCGCGCGATTGCCGCGATGAAATTAACGGGGAGGAATTTCGCGAGTGGATGGAAAGAGTTCTACCATTACTGGCCGACGATTCAGTCATTGTCATGGACAATGTGGCATACCATACGGTGAAGATCGATAAGGTCCCGACAATGGACGACAAGAAAGAAGACATTATAAAGTGGTTGGAGGATAAGGGAGAAGTGATCGAGAGACCTTTACTTTACGTTGAACTTATGCAAATGGTCAAACGTATCAAACCGCTTCACAAAAAGTACATTATCGATGAACTTGTCAAAGCCAATCAAAAGACAATTTTAAGACTGCCGCGTAACCATCGCGAACTCAACCCATTGGTACTGGCGTGGTCATCGGTAAAAGATTACGTAAGCACGAACATTAGTAGTTGCAAACTAGCCGATGCCAAAAACTTAATAATAGAGGGCATAAATCGTTTAAACGCTGAGATGTGGAAGAACTTTATTAGTCGTACGATGGAAGAGGAAAAAAAATGTTACGAAGTAGATTACATTGTGGACGACCTCTTGGACGCGGACTTGGACGAAGAATTGGCGGCGAAAATTACAGGAGACACGTCATCGTCTGATATTGAGACTGATTCTTGTTAAATATTTTGTACAATTATTATGGGAATAATATTATGTATATAATATATATGTACATATTATGTCATTATTTTTAATTTTAATTTTTTTAAACTAAACTCTGTAAAGAAATATGTGCATATAAACAATAAATATTTTTTTTTAAATGTCTAAATTAATGTAAAACATTTGTATGCCCACAACATAAATGTATATATAAATATACATACACACACACACACGTTATTTTTAATTTTAATTTTTTTAAACTCTGTAAAGAAATATTATTATGTGCATATAAACAATGCATATTTTTTTTTAAATGTCTAAATTAATGTAAAACATTTGTATGCCCATAACATAAATGTATAAATATATATACATAAACACACACACAATTTATAATTTAAAATTTTTTATTTTTTAAATGTATAAAAGTCTTCATGTTATCAGATATTGTCGTTCAAAGTATCTGTTCATCAACGAGAGTAGGTTTTACGGACTCGCACAGATGAAAGAATGTCTGATGTCTGTCTGATAGCACGATCTTTTGGGGGTTAACCGATATTAAATTGTATTGAAGACGTATAATGTGACATACCTCGCAAAAAAGTTTTTCGTTTTCCAAAAGAACACACGAGACCGCAAAAATATTGTTGCCGATCGGATTTCAATTAAGAGTATACAAAATTAAATAGGCTATGAATAGTTAAAAACGATCGTAAACACTTGTTTGAAAGTTGTACAACTTAAAAAATTATACATTGTGTACTAAAATACGAGTATATAAATATTTCGGATTATCATATGAGCACCAAAAGATTTTTTAATTCTGAATTTATTTTCTTTTTTCTTAAAAAAAAATCTATTTCGTTCCTTTTATAATACGTTCACCCATCAACGCCTCAAAATTGAAATTCGATCTTATCGGTATAATTTTTAGTGAAATTGAACTTTTTATTGTCATTCTATATACGCTCGGAATGTACCGATTTTCATTCGGTAAGTATTATGGTTCATAGCACACGGAAAAACATTTCGCCATTATCGCATAGGTATGTATGTATATATATAACACAATCGACTCAAAATTTGAAGCACAGAAATAATTAGTACATTTGTTTTTATACGTACTGTGTTGAAATATTCTGCTCTCCGTATTCCGTTTTTATTATATTCACAATTAATAATGGTCACAGAGGAAATAAATACATATGTATACATTTGTACCAACTAGAAATAATACTTATTAAAAGTAAAACTATATTTGAAAATAATGTTAAAAATTCATCTGACGTAGTACGCACTTTGCAAATAGTTTAAAAAAAGCTTGTACATAAAAATAGTTTACGTTCAGTTTTCTCGAAATTATTCATTTATGCAGTCAAGTCACGATTATTCAATTTCACTACATTAAGTTCATTCAATTCAGCACTTAAAAATATCCAGTGTACACTCGATGCATATATTCAACCACGACATAACTTAAACTTACAATGAAAAATTTAATAAATCTTCCAAACGAATATTTTCATTTTTTTCTTATTAACCTAGCCATTAAGTTTAACAATAAAATCAATATAATCAATAATTACTAACAGAGTATTGTATCCAATAGTGGCTTATTTTCGGGTAAGAGGGGGGTATCATAAAATGTTCAAAAGTCGTTTATTTGCGTATTATTTGCTACGAAGTTACAGAAAAAGAGAACGTTAATTTATATCATGTAGTTGTAATATTTGAATAATAATATCATTATTAATTTCTGACTTTTATGTTTCATTTATAATATAACTAAATCATTTATTTCTTAAAAAATGTTAAACCCACCCAACAAAAAATTTGAAAATACGCCACTGGTATCCAAGAGTAGCAAAGAATCTCTAGGTTCTGTAATAATGTGTGTCGATTTTGTTCATCATCGTCATTATTACGTCGGTAATTGATTACGTACAAATATATTGTACCAATAAATAAAAAAAAATATTTAAACTGTTCTACATATATACAATAATTGATAATACCAACTAGCTAATATATTTTTGGATTAGCATAAATTATACTGGTAAGCTGCGGTTTAATTTTCCAAATCCAATTATCAATTGCAAAACTAAACAGCTAAATCTTTTTCTTAATTCCTCGACCGTTTGTTATTTAAATTATTCACGAACATTTTGCAGGAAAATATGAAATGAACGCTAAAGTAGTTTTAAAAAATATCTGTTTTTTTTTTTTCATTTTGAAGGGACTTGGAAAACAACTATAACGATTTTAAATTTGGTTAGTAAATAAACTGGATTTCCTGTTATAATAATATTAAACAAAAAATTGAAGTCGAACCGTTTGGATCCAACAAGATAATGTACTATTCATGTATAAACAGTCTGATGGGTGGTAAATATTATTGATCCAGAAGTGGGATGATAATCAAAATAATTGACCGTCTACATAGGAAAAATATCTGCTTTTTATTGTAATGAAATTCGAAAAAATTAATTATTTCTCTTAAATTCAAATTAGTCAACTCGAATAGTAGCTATAAACGATAACCGTCTTCTTTTTACCCTTGTTTCATCTTTTTTTAATTAATTCTAGATATAGAAACTCCAAAATTGACAATCTTAATTAAATCTATAAGACGTATTCCTTTTACAAAGGAAAAATTTGAAACCCATATATTAACATACATCCACTATGAATTTTTAAATTATGTTGCTTTGATATTACAGCGCCATATAAAAAGATTTAATTAAGTAATAATTTGATTTAATTATTGATTTTCATTATAGATACTCGTAATATATTGATGAATGGAAAATGTATTTTGTGTTCAAAAATAATTAATACGGAATTATGGCAATTTTGTTTACCATAAAATATCAATTATAAATTATTTATACTAACAAAAACAGACATTTCCGTATCCATCGAAAAAATACGTATATAATGATAAGAAATTTAATATTAATAACAAATACCATAAACAACTACCTAATGATTATTCAAATGTGTATCTCAAAGAAAAAATTGATGATAATAAGCTTTACGCATAATTATTTTAGGAAGATTAATTATTGGATTAATTATTCAAATGTAAATGTACGACAAGCAAATAAGTTATATTTCAAACATCTGATTATTAAAAATATGAGTAATAATAATAGTTGAATAATTTCGTTATAAAATTAATAGTTTGTTACGTAATGTTCAGTATCAATAGGTTCATGATGAGTTTAAATAAATAATTGTCAATATTATAACAGGCACACACGTAAAACTAAACATCTTATTTCTTACCTAAATGCTTAGGTATACCAAATCAAATAAATAAACTCGACGGTATCTATTAGTAGTATCTATTGGTAGGTACACCAGAGCATTTTTAAAAATAATAATATATTTTAATCATTGCCCTGAAAAAAAATAATAAATATTCTAAATAAAATAGAAAGTATCTGATTTTCATTTTTAGAGTCTAGACATTCGTTTTCTTTATGTCAGTTTCAAATGTCTTATATTAAAGGTGACACAAAATTGTGCACCCGGTGGATAATGATGATACGTAAGAGGTTTGAGCAATAATTTAAACATCTAATGAAGCCATTCTCCATGCATGTACTTAATATTTTAATGAAGTACACAGTAACATCAATCGTGTAACATCATTCATTGACCTTTGTGTTATTGTACAACATATGTTTCATTGTCCAACATATATTTCTTCTACAGTGACTAATACATTTTTGCTAATTATATTTTTGCAATTTTTGTGAGTTAACTACCCCTACTATACGAAATACTTTGAGATGCCTTGTAAGCAACTTGTATTCAATCCGTCGAGAAAACGAAGTTATGTACGTCGAACCAACTACATTGAGCGCAAAAAGTCCCAGGCGATTTAAAAAATAAAAATAAATATTTTAACAAAATCGATTTCGAACAATTTTTGTCTAGAGCATTGTGTACGCGTTGACCGAGTATTTCTATCTATTATCCATAGTCCTACTAAACCTGACTTAGCCTACGTTATGCAATAAAAGTAAAACGAAAATAATAATTTTATCAATCGTGTAACTATATATGGACGATATTGGAGAAGGGATTTAAGTGGACTTAACTCCCCACCCCAGAAAATGTCAAGTAACATTTTTTTCAATATTCGGCTGAATTCAAGATACTGCGTTCTTGAATGCATTATGCCACAATAAATTAATTATTTCTGGATCTGCAGTCCGGTCACATAACTTTTAAACGCCGTATACTTGCTATAGTGTAAATCATGATTAGATTAAACTCTTTCAATAAAACGTTGAAACAATTTTTTTCATCATTTTCTTTTGACTATTGTGAAGTATAAAATATATAAAAAGTAAAATAGTTTACTGTCCAGAAATTTAGGTAATTTGGGTTAAACTCTGCTTATGCGTTTGTTATTGACTTGATTGTTAGCTGTACATAATGAAATAATGAAAGATTTAAGTTCGAAACATTTTCAGTTCTCACATAATGGTACGTTTATCATTAGGAACAGACTTGAAATTAAATTTGATTTCTAATTAACAGGAAATTATATTTTGTACTTAGTGTAGACAGCAATAAACTCATCATTTGTCTATATAATGATGACCATCGACACACGCTTTGCTTAAGAAAACATTTAATTAATATTAATGTAAATTAAATTATGGTCTCGGGTTGTGGATTTCCGAGATAACATCGCATAGAACAAAACAAATTAGAAGTATTTGTGAGACATCCGCCACAATCCCTTCAAATCAAACTTAAGTATAGATCATTGATTATATATTAGATTATATATATTATATAATCAATGTATAGATCTACAAATCATTGTTTCTCAACCTTCTTTTTAACCTATTCTTATGATTTTCGAAAATCTCTAATCGCCCTTCCCTGTACTTTTTTTTCATAATAGTTAAATTTAAACAATAAGCCTTTTCAGTAAAATAAAAATAAATACATCTTACACAATTGATAATTTTTACTTGAACATCTGCTAAAATATATAATTTCGAATTTACCACTGTAAAATAAAACACACAAAATACGTATGCGATTAGAAGCAGCCTTGATCTTGTCAATGAATTGATATCTAGATCAATTGATGGAGGCACCCAGTGGCGCCGAAGTTTGTAAAATGTGGTCGGGCAATTTCAAAACTTCGCGGCCTCAATTTCTTAAATATTTTCATAACCCTAAACAATTACTTATAACACAATTATGATGCGAGTGTAATGTGGTCTACTAGCCACATTTTGAACTACCAGCCGTATTTTTCAAAAAAGAGGTCGGGCCACGGCCCGACCTTAACATGGACTTCGGCGCCACTGGAGGCATCGGTCTTAAATCTCCGTTTTTACATATTTCCAATCGATTTATTTGTTTTGTGAGAAGTTGTTGAAACGCACAAAAGCCTTATTCGACTAGGCACTTCGACGGAAGAGCCATAGTTCGTAATTCCAATTCTTCCCAAAGTTCAGGGCACATGGGTTTTGGGTCGATCAAAAGTAACTCTTTTAATTGAAATGTAAGTGACAGAATAATCGCCATCTTAAATAAAACTAATTACTCCCTTGGGGAATGGGGAGGTGGGATAGCGTCCACGCATTAGAAATCATTGGATTATATCGATAGGACGGTATCGTAAGTCGACACCGTGTGTCGAGAAATATAACCAAAATATTTACAACAATCGCAGAAATGTACAGAGTTTCTGAAAAGTTATATTTCCACGGTGGGGTCTGCAGGGCCGTCCTGATGATTTGCGTGGTTCGGGGCAGAGTAAAATTGCGGGGCCTTAAATGTCGAAAATATTACTATCACGCGTCAGTTGCATATTGAAACTCAAATATGCGCAGACTTAACAAATATCGTACCTTGCACTTAAAACAATATGAATAAGTTAATTAATTAATAACGCAACACGTCGTATAATTAAACTTAATATAAATAAATCCTGTCCAACTGTGGTGAGAGCACGGAGCTTCTCTCATCCTGCCCTAGGGACGGCCCTGGGTGTCTGTTCGAAGTCGTTGATCCCGGTTTTTACTACGGATACAATTCTCAATACGGATTTCGTGTCGGACATCTATGTTGTTTGATTTTCCTACTATTATTCTTTTATTTTTTTTGTCTGTCGTCAATCTTTCGAATGGGAGTGTTCCAAAAGTTTAAAATCGATAATACAGGACATTACGCTAGAACGGAAAAAAAATGTTTTGTTTCTTCAAACTGCAAGCGGTAAAATGACAATGAATGATGTTCTCCTGAAAGTGTTAAACGATACACAAAAAAATTGCAAAACAAACCTGCTTAGGATTTTTTTTGCCGATACCTTTTTAAAAACGATTAACGATGATAAAAACCACAACAAATTGCTGACACTCGAGAGCATCCTCGCTAATGTTTTAAGTTCAGAAGATATTACAACTGGAGTGGATGAAATATTTACAAAGCGCTAACTTACCTGAAAAATATAGATTTACCATAACACTTGGCTACGGTCCAAAATCATAGAATTATCACAATCAGTAACAATTATTTTTATTCCAGAGACGATGGTATTTATAATATTTATAACGGTCATCAATTGCCTCTTCAATGAACTCAATTAATTTATTAAACTTATAAAGTAAATTAATGTATATGTTAGAAGATTAATTTTTATCATTCCTTTTCATCACAAATTTTAAGCATATCTAGCAGTTATGTTGAGAAATCAATGTTGGCAGACAATCAAATATTATTCATTATAAACAATAATAAATTATGATAGACTTTTGATAACAATTAGTTTGTTGATATAATAATGAAAATATTCAAACCATTTACTGTTCCTATATGGTCTTAAAAATACTATTACTTCATATTTTAAATGACTTGAATGCAAATTGCACATTATTTTTTATTTTTAACAAAGATACTTAAAAATTAATGACATTATGAGTAGAAATAACTATATAAAATACCTTACTGGAATATTGAGTTTTAAAAATAAATATTAACAAAAATAAGAGTTTCAATCTGGATTTAGTAGTCCATTAATCTATGAATATGAATTTATTAAACTATAGAAATCATTAGTTTTCCAATACTATAATTCTTTACTATAGTCTACAAGGGAAATTTTATTATTTCTATGGCCAAGGTTCTAAAACATATATTTTCTAATTATTAAGATTGAGGAGTTATCTTAATATATAACACATTTAACTGTTTATAATTATATATTTGGTATTACATAAAATTTTTTTACTATGGCTAAACAAACATAAAAAAGTTAAAAATAGCATCTATTTTAAATATAAATATAGTTTTAACACTATATTGATTAAAAGTAACTTAACTATATACCTGCATCTAATTATTAAGGTAAACAGGAATATTCACAAGAAATTCACAGTAGAAAAAAAAAGAAAGAAAAATAAACATTACATTAAGAATTTTGTCTAGAAAATATCTTTACAAACTTATGCATACTTGCGTACACATATTATAAATATACAGTTAACAACAAAATAATGCAATTATATTAATTAATGATTTTTTCTTTTTTTCTTTTTTTAAATATGTATAAATAAAAGTGCATATAATGTGTTCTATAAAGAAAGAGAGTTAAAACTAACAAATTTTCATGTCAATAAATGAAAGTAAATTATTAAATGTGGATTTCTATCCTAATATTTTTCATTACTAGGTCACGTTAATGGCTCTCTTGTGGTGTTAGGCAACAATAAGCATAAAAGTCCTCCACCTAGAATTCAGATAAGAATTTATTATGTACACATCATATTTATTTAAATAAAAATAACTAACCTATGAGAAGTACAGCTACTATGTAAGTAGGTAATGGACAATAGAGATCTAACAGTGCAGCAATAACAATATTACCAATTATACCTCCAAGTCTAGCAGCTACCATAGATATAGCCATTCCAGTAGCTCTATAAATATTTAAATTTCATATTTAATTTTTTAACCAACAAACAATATGTTTAACTAAAATATTTTATTATATTCTTAATAGGGCTATCATTAATAATTACCTTAAATTTGTAGGAAAAATTTCAGTAATTAAACAATCCAAAGCAGCATTACCACAACTAATTGCACTACTAAATATGGCAGATACAACTAAATTTTGTCTTTTGTTTGTGATAAGTGACAATCCAACTGCACATATTCCAGATGCCATTGTACTGAATACTGAATTTTAAAAATTAAAAACATAAAATTTAAACTTTTTTATAATACATCATTATCATGTGATTAAAATTATCACCTAAAAAGAATTTTCTGCCCAATGTGTCCATTCCTAAAACTGCAAATATATTACTAGGAATGGCAGCTGCCACTGTTATAAATGATTCAAGGAAAACACCACTCTCAATTTTGTCAGAACATAAATCCACATGTGAATGTGATCCGGTTTTTACAACAAATTCAGTCACCTATATTATTTAATATAAATTCAAATTTAAAAATAAACAAATATTAATATTAATTTATTAATAGAATATCTATCGATGCTATGTACATACTTCACACACTTGTGCTTGTTCACTTCCATTATGAGCTCGAGCAAATTCATCAAACCTATTAAACAACTCTGGGAACCACATCATAAGACCATAATAACTGAAAAAAAATACCATTAAATATAATGAGCATTTATTACCATAAAAAAACATACATACCCAATATGAAAACTGAGATTGATTACTATAGATATCCATGTATATTTTAAAATTGGAGGCATAAATATCATCTTTGTATTTTGAGCTACATCTGTAGCCATACTTTTAAAAGATTTTTTTTTCGTACTATCGTGTTCGACAGCATTTGATTTGGTTATCAATGTTTTGACCTACAATTTTAAAATAATACATAAACATATTATTTACTAGAATCTGGAGTTCAGAGCATAACAAAAATAACTTACTGGATACATTTCAGGATCATTCCCTGTATTAGTAGCATAAATTTGTTTAAATACTTCCAATGCTTTTTTATGATCATTACGAGTCAATAGAAATTTAGGACTTTCTGGTAAAAAAAACAGGAACACAGCAACCAGTACACTAGGAATAGAACAAATGGCCAAAAATATTCTCCAAGAATTATATAAAAACCAGGAAGATCTGTAGCCAATGTCTAGAGGTATGATAATCCATGCTAGAGCTATAAAAACACAGTATAGTAAAATATGTAATTATTATGATTATTATATACTATTTACTGGCAACGAATAAATTTCCAAGAGTCCAAAACGCTGCCATTGAACTGAGCATAGATCCACGTTTGTTTTTGGGCTGGAATTCAGCAAAATATGACCATATAACTGGGCCGCTACCACCCAATCTATAATATTTTAAGTAATGTATTATAACAGTTTTATATCAGTTTTAACTCCATTCCACTTACGCTGCTCCATTTAAAAATCTAAAGAACATGAATACACCATAAGACTGAGCAAATGTAGACGCCACAATACACAGGGCGTTCATAAAACTTATAACAATTAATACTTTACGGCGACCCAATGCATCAGCAAGAGAACCCCAAATGTACGCACCGGCCATCATACCTATGAAACATTTAAGATCAATAAGTAAATTATCGATTTGTAAATTTTTATACCTACCAATGAATATTATTGAATTTAGCCATCCTTTGGAAGACGTATTTAGCTTAAGATCACATTGAGCTGAGGGTAATATGAAGGACATACATATAACATCCATTTCCTCGCTGGTGCTGACGAAACCGCACACAACCAACAGTAAATAATGGAATTTTCCATAACCTAATGAAAAGAATAAACTATAATAATTATGAAACAAATAGTTGTATGATTACAAAACGTCGAAACTTGACAATTTTGTTAATAAAGTACCCGTGAGTTCAATAGCTTGTTCAAAATCTGCCACCTCCTTAGAAGTTTGGAAAGAACCATTTTCGATGGCATCAAGTTTCTTTTCATATTTATCTAACGACCCGCCTGAAATTTAAATTTTAGAAAGATTATAAAAGTATTGATAGAAAAAATTTGAAAATTAAAAATTAACACAAAAATCAACAAATTTAAGCTCTTACTCTTAATTGTGAGATCGATATTTTCTTGATTTTTTACCCTGCCATTGTTAAATTTCAAATCTGAAAACAAATAAAATGCAAATTCTAAAGAAAAAAAAAGTATTAAAATATTTTGTATTTGCCAACATAGTACAATTTCCTATCAGCATTGATTTTAGTATATTATAAACTCAATGATACCAGTCTCTTTCAAAGAGAACGAGGTACTTTTTAGGAAGACGACTAATAACAAAACAATGACATAATATTTATTACAAGGAATTTAAATAGATAATCATATGTAAATTTTGTATTAGTATAAGTCAAAAAAAAAATGTGAAAAATAAAACAAATTATTTATTTATAATTTACGAAATAAAATTGATTAAATTTGCTTAGTTTATAATTTTATAATTATGTATGGACGTAATCATTATAGGTTTGATAAAATATCATGCTGAAAAATAACAAGACATTTTTAATTCGAATAAATTGCGAATATGGTATTTATATTATCTGAAGGTGGTTCTTAAAATAAATGTCATGAGATTTGAATACCCCTTTCCCTTACCCTTAACCATCATATACATTTTTCGCCACGAAAATAAATTTAAAAATTTCCGAGTACTAAAAAAAATGAATTAAAATTATAAAAATGTCAAAAACAAAACAACGGTACATTTATAATTGTATATTATCGCCTACTACTAAAAATAATAATAATAAAAAAGAAACATATCATCTCTTTACGCGGCGTCCTGCGTGAGCGATTTCAATGCGACGCGAAATTCGAGCGATCCAACGCGGTGCGTCGCGACGCGACTTCACTGTCATACGTACACGCGATATTCGCGCTATTTCAGATTATCAATTATCAAATTTCCATTATCAGATTTTATAATTTTATAAACAACACGCATCACAATTTAAGATTACGTCTTAATTCGTGGTAGGTACGCATTGATCATGGATGGACGAAAGGCGTTCTTGGTAGAAAACTCGTACCTTAAGTACCGACTTATTAAAAAACACCATCTACGACAAAGAAAACAAACAAACATTATTAAATATCCTCCCATTCACGGTATGATATTAATCGATTGTGATAATTTTTGCATCTCTTGTCCCACAATGCAGGACGTTCTTGGACAGCACTAATTAAAATTTCCGGCATCTTTCATTAAAATGTTTCGACAAAAAAAGTGATGGTAGATAAATAAATCAAGTCGCGTTCAGATCACGTGAAAATATTAAACCGTTTGATCGTGTTCGCTTCGCGCAGCAACGTGCCGCGCTATGCGCCACATGATTTCGGTCACGTAGGAAACTTCCATGGGATACCCGTATTTGATATTTTCGCGTCGCATCGCGTCGCACCGCGTTCGCATTGAAATCGCTCACGTAGGACGCCGCGTAACGCTCCGAATCTAAAAAATTTATTTTATTTTTTGAATTAAATATGAAATAAATTTGTGCTTCGTTTATTACGCGTAAAAACACAACCATCAATTCTTCAGTGCGTACGAAAATAAGAGACAACGGACTGGACGGTAAACATTCCAACTATGTCTATCATATGATACCGCGTGGTTGCTACCCAGACAATCCTTAATAAATAATATTAATCTGACAATCTGATGGCGACTGACGAAGGCATTCTCATACTTCCGCGCCGGAAATACTTGGTTAATTCAGATGTATTTTATTTAGAGTAGGTTTGGTTCTTAGATATACAAAATTGAAAATTGGAACAATTTTAATAATTTTAACACAATTTAATACAGAAGTATCGATTTCTACTGGCGTCTGTTATAATTTCATCACTTTCTCGGGAAATGACGAAAGAATGGAATTTTTTGAGTTTTAATAAGGATTAGAAATAAAAGAAAATGTTATAACTTTTTTTATTTATTGTTAGAACGATTTCTCCCCTTAAATGTAGTTAACCTTTGATTGTCGTTAAACCAAATAATAAACATAACGTAAATATAATCAAATTAAAAAACTTCGTTAACCTAACGTTGGTTTTTAAAAGGAAAATAAGTAGATTATGAAACGGTTAAGCATTATTATTTTTTTTTAAACAAATTCAAATAAAAGCATTACTTATTTAATCTCATTTAAACTTTTCAATCACCGGCGTTAATATTGATAAACTTATATGTAATAGAGATTGATTTTCCAATAAGTTTGGACAGGACTCAACCCAAGAAAATATAAGGATTTAGAAACAAAATTTAATGCTAATTAATGCAATTAAGTTTTTACACAATCAGAAAAATTGCAAGTTAAGTACAAGAACTACAAACTAGGGTTCAGATGTTGATATTTTTTTCTATGCATAGGCTAAAAATATTTTTCAAAATTATATGAAACTAAACCATTAATTTATGTTTTGTTCTTTATTATTCATTGCTCTTTTAGTATTTATTACAATATTTTACGTAATTAAAGTTATTTGAAATTATTTTTAAATAATTGACTACCTAAATATACACTTAATAAAAGGGTCCTATCGCTGGGTGGCTTCCTTTACCACGTGATCATGTCTAAATATATTATGTTGTTTTACGAATTTTCTTATTGTGCAAAAGATTGTAAAGATTGTAAATGTTATTTTTTCTTAATAAAAAAAAAATAAAAAAAAAAATTGAGGGATACTCGTATAACTCGATATCGAAAGCCGATAGTTACAAATTTTTCCAAACTAAAACCAAAAGTTATAACCAGGGCTTGGAACTTATAGAATTTGCTTATTTTTATTGTTCGACATAAAATGTAGCAGTGAGTTATGGATGTGTAAGTCATGTTATAACAATTTAAATTATAAAATTTGAAAGTGCTTTTTTCGACAATTTTTATAAAAAAAAAAAAATGTTTATTTCCTGTATTTTCTGATTATTTTTCATATCTCTACTTAAATATAAACGATAACGTAGGCAATTGACCTCCCCCAGATTTTTTTTAACTATTATTTTTTGTTTAAATTTTATTTTTCCAAAATGCCTCGGAAAATCCATAAACAATAAGGTAAAATGTCTTGAAAGTCAAACTTTTTTTTAAAATATAAAGATTTATTTATATTTTTTTATTTTTTAATTAAAAAATTATAATATATTTTTTGTTTTAATATTTTTTGTTATCTTTAATTTTATGTTCAACACAGTTTTAAACATGTCTAGTACCTTATCGTGTTCATGTAAAAATAAAATTTAGAAATTTTCGCTTATTTTTGCCATTTTAGATCATTATTTATTTTTATTTTTTAAATTAAATACTTTTATTTAAATTTAAGTTTTTTAAATACTTATTTGAGTGCTAATTTTAATGATTTTAAATGCTATAAGCCCTGGTTATAACTAATATTGTCTTGTAAAACATAAAAAAAAGGGATAATTTTAATAAACTATTTCATAAGTCATAAATACATTTTAAATATCATTCTCATCAAAAATCATAATGGTCGACCGACATAATTATTTAAATTAATAATCGATTGAATTAATAAAAAATTGATAAGGGATGTAAGAGAAATATGGGGGGGATTGAAAAAATTATTGGGACCTGGGATTATAAAGTACCAAAGTAACCTAACCAAAATAAATAAAGGAACGAGGGCTAAATGTAACCAATTATATATAACTACATAGTTCGGGTATTTTCACCCACAAATGGAAAGCGTTTGGTTGTTCTTCTAATAAATGTCTTACGATATATGAACTTGGATAAATTTACGAATATTTTCAATTCCAAAAACGCATTTATGGATAAATGAAAATTATAGACGTATGAAAAACGACGAAAAAAAAATTACGTATAGTTCACTATTGAATTTTGACTTACATGGAGCCGTAAATAATATAAAAATAAGACAAAAAAGAATTGCTCAGCTACAATAAAAGCACGATATCAATGAATTTCGGACTTCTCGAACACTGCTTTCTTACGAGACATTTTTTAATGATTAAATCATCCTGTTCTGATTACATTACGGAACAAAGCGCTTTAAATAATAATACAATCATCGTATCACTCGAATTATATATATGGTACATAAAATGGCAAAACTGTTACAGATCCCGGAATTTTCTCGAAAGACAATACGATACACGGATTTGCACATACAACACATAAAATATAATACAAAGTCACGTTTTCCGTATAATTTTCGTTCTATCTTTTTCACCTCCCACGACCGTTTTGTTCGCACGTCAAAGGCCGAATTCATCAACGGCGTACGGCCGCGAGGAGGACACGGTGCGGTGACACGACATGACGACGCGTTCTAACCGGGCGCGCGTAAACGTGCCTCCACGCGAATGATAGATGTGCTTGCACAGCACGTAGGGAAGGGGTGGGGCAACGATTTATTTGGTGTGACTGCCGCCACAGCCAACAGCTCACTGGAGCCAAAGTTTGCGGTCGCAGCAGTGGCGGCGGGAACAGCAGTTCAATATTCCCGACACGTCAAACACATGCTCGGCAATCGGTCGAAACATATCCTTACGTTCGTTGCACGCGGCAGAGGAAACGATCGCGAGGCGGGTAACGAGCCTAGAAGTTTGCCACGTTTAATATAGCCGCCGCGTTAAGTCGAAAAACGTATCAAATACAGATTACCCATGTGCTCATCCTGTTGTTTCCAATATCCGGCCAAGAACAAATACCGAAGCATCTGCAAAGTACCGACACAAGCGTAGTGGTATAGGAGGGGTGAAAAGGATATTATCCAAAACTATAGTTTGCGCTTGTTTAGGAGCATAAAAAAAAGATTACAAGAAATATAATTTATTTTTAACTTTATTTTAATTAAATCTACTTATACTAATCCATCACACGACGGTTCTTTCATTCAAACTTCATGAACTAGATCTTTTGCTCGCAAATCATAATTTACGCTGAAAAATTGTGAAATAGAAAATGCAGAGACAGAATGCATAACTTAAAAACAATAAACAAAATACAACTGTATAGTTTATTAATTCTGGATTTCTCTACAAGTGTTTGTGTAAAAGAAAAAGAAAAATGTACATGGAAAACATAAAAACAATTATACACAAGTCATATAATTTCTAGTTCAATTTATTCGACTAGTCTTCCTCTCATCAAAAATAATTTACTTCTCTAGTCACTCCCTCACTGTAACTTGGAGCTATGCGATTATGCCTATACAAATTGGTAAGTAAGTTAAGAACACGAGTGGACAAATATCGTACAGATATGGATAATGTGTGATCGACGGAAAGAAAAAACGCGTTTTAACTCCACGACGTGGTACACTCACAACAAATACGATATAATAATATATAACACAATGTCCGGGGTGACGGCGGACGGAGAGCAAATACATAGAAAGAGCAGAGGTAGAGAAGAACCCATACAATAGCATTGTTTTCCTTACTACATATTATGTGTACACACATACATACACAGTTTGTGTTTTTTTTCTCTTGATTATAATCGAACGTATGTATACAAACGTGTACACACGGTTCACGTGGTGACTGCAATAGTGGTCCTGAAGAGAGACTTTATTACAATACACAACCATGAATGGAGAACACACCACTACCAAACACTACATACATGGCAACTACCTACTACTACTACTACTACTACTAATACTACGACTACTACTGCGCATTTCGGAATAACATGTTACCACCTACCTGCCACAATGGATTTCGGGGGGAAAAAAAAACTCGAGAAATGCGCAGCGCACATGGAACAACTAACGGCGCGCGGATCACGGCAGAAATTCCTGAACCACCGCCGTTCGTATTATTATCGTATTATTATTGTTGTTTTCGTCGATGGTTTAAATAAACGTTTCAACAACAAACATAACTATTGTAATCCAAAAGACATTTGTGAGGGATGGAAAACGCTATTTTGATATTCGCTAGTTTATCACGACGCGTTTTAAGTATAATACGTACATAAAAAAGTAATCGTGATTGAATTTATTTTAAGGCATACGAATTAAATAAATTTAAAAATAATCATTGGCCGAATGTCAAACATTGTATAACAAAAACAGGTGTATCTACGTGCAATTGAAATTTATTAAGTAAAAACGGTAAAGTAAAATGTTATTTCGTCCTACTTCACCGTTATTAAATGGGTAATTGGTCAAGTTTTCGATTTAATTATAAAAGAGAACTGAGTGATAGAAAAATGATTAATAGCAACCTACGTTATAACCGCGATAACGTATCAGGTTTTAAACTTGAAACATAGTAGTCTTCATTGATATTAAAAACGTACGCATATTTGACTTTTATTTATACTTCGAGTCGACCCATATGCCTATGAAAGTATTATAATCACTATAAATCACTAACTCATACCTATTAATCTTTAATAATATAATTACTTCGTTTTGTATTAAATGTATAATATGCGACGTTAAAAAATATGGCAAGTCAAATAATAACGAATTAAAAAAAAGAGGTATAAGAATAATACAAGCAATAGCGATGTCATCGGGTTTCTAAATGCGTACCGGGTACACAAAAGGAATAAGAGAAACAATATGAAACATGGAAGAAAAAGGTGCTAAATACCTAAGGTGACCATACGTCCCGGTTTGAAAGGGACAGTCCCGCTTTTTGTATAATTTTCAGTTGTCCTCTGGAATATCTTCTGAACATTAAAATGCCTCATTTTCAGAAAGTAGTAAAAAATAGCGATAGCCGATTTTAATTTGTTGATAAATTATTGATATCGACACTAATGAAATATAAAAATAAATAATAACCTACTATTGAAAACTATTGATTTCGGACGAATTATGTACTATTATTAATAACCTAATATATAATAATATGTATAAACACCGCAATATCGACGCTAACACAAAATTACCAAATTATTTTTCTTAGTTCATTTTTTCAGTATTCGTCAAAATAATCGTTGACCCCTTTTCTTTAATAAAAAATAGTTGTTTATAATACTAATTAATCACTAATTAATGAGAGCAATTAATTCATGAAGACATTTTATTTTTTTTGTCCCGTTTTGTCTAAAACAATATTTATTCACGTTATTAATACTATATAATCGTACGTATAAAATTAAATAATGGTTATTACCTGGACTGTTGTTAGGTCCACTATGATCTACCACCATTGTAGTGTTATTGGTCAGCGCAAACCGGGCCGAGACTCAGGACGTGGTAGTTGATGGTATTTGCCGGATATCATAAAACTGGTATCATAACTTATCTCTAACCGGTCGTGTAGATGAGAGGTATTCGGGATGCGACGACTTCGATTTCATCTGCAAAACGATCACAACGACAACATTGAATTACACTAGTGGACACACGCGCGCACACCGCTGGGCTGCCTGCTGCGAAAACGTGTTTTGTTCCGCAGGTACGTGCGCCCGAAGTCACGTCGACGCGAAAGGGTTGTCGGCGAATAAGCGTACAGAATGTGGCGGTTCGTGATCTTCTGAACGAGCACGAAAAAACACACGGTGCAGAGATAATATGATAAATTAATAAATAAATAATAATAAATTTGGTACAGTTCGTAGACGATCAAAGAGAAAAAAAAAAAAAAAGATAATAACGATATTTCGAATATGACCACCTCGAAAACCAGACGACGTCGATCGTGTTGCGATGTGTTAATAGTATAGACTATGTGTATGCGCGCGTACCTCTGGAGTGCACGTATATATTACTATTGTACGGCACAACACGTTGTTTACGAGTGGCGAGAGTATCTGAACGACACGCGTCCGTCGGCCGGGTTCATTAGAATGTGGAATGAAAGGCTGTGGCGAAGAGCTGCTGCGGAACGAGATTTGTTTTTTTTTCAACGCGGAGAGTGGATAGTACATGTGTGTGTGTGTGTGTGTGTGTGTGTGTGTGTATGCGTGCGTGCGTATGTGTGCGTGTGGCGCGCGTTTGTGTATGTGTGTGTGTGTGTATGCAGACCTTGAAATGGACAGCAACCGCCTCGGGCCACGTACGAAAATGAGATTGTCAATCGAACTCCACGCGTACGTATAATAATAATCATTATAGCAGTAATGGTATTTACCGAGTATTTATCACGCTACCGATCGAATTTCGGATGAATTCCCGTACTTTGATACGTAAACGCGAATAATAAATAACGTTCGTCCGTCCCTTCTCTTCAAAATGGGTGCAGTACACTGCAACGCACCGGTTGGGCGGCGTTCACGTGAGCGGAAAAGCTCACGAACTAAATAATAAAACACACCAACTTTTAGAGTGCAAGGATTGCAGACATACGTAAATATACTGTTTGCGGGGAGAGCACACAAAAACATAGATTTTTTAACAAATTAACTAAATTAATAAATAATTTGTTAACAATGTACAATAACGGTTTTCCAGGGAGAGATTTGGCTCCTAAAACTATAGAGGAATTTTTCAGTTACTTTTCACCTAAAAAACTGTTTGCTGCTGGTAACGACATTACATGTTTAAAGAGGCAACAAGTAAAGTTACATAAAAAAAAAACTGGTAAGAACCAATGCCACATGTTGTTGCTTTTTTCAATTTTCAAGGAATTTTTAAAATCCAATAAACATAAAATGTCGATTATAAAATTCTACTGTTTGTACAACAATATAATGCAATTATAATATATCCAAACCAAATTTTATCATTAAACTATTCTATTATATTGAATTACACAAATACAATTGAAATAAAATATAATATAGGTAATGAAAAATTGATTGTTTTTAACATATGAGTAAAATTAATTAGGATTTTATATCTGAAATGGTCAGCATTATAAATAGGTACAGCATATTATAAATGAAACAAATGAAATATATTTCTAGTATACATACTCATCCACTGTTTATTTGAAAATTATTTGTTGTCTCACAATTAAAAATAATATTATGTCTATTGACTAAGTAACAAATTAAAAATTTAATTTTTTTTAATCAACGTGACGATCTCAATACTTTTTTTGTTGTCTCCTTGTAAACATTAAAAGCTAATAAAAATTATAAAATACAACATGTCCGCAGTGATTACCACAATATGTGACTTGAATCGACAGATAAATGACTATACAAAACATACGAAGAATTGTAATCCTTAAACATGAAAATATCATCACAACATTCATGATTACATGCATATATTCAATGTACTAATGAAATCGATAATTATATGTACAACGTCTGAAGTTACTAATATTGTTATCAAATCTGTAAAACTTATTTTGTACATTAATTCTTTATGCGACGAATTCGAACACTAATAAACTACTAAACGTTTTAACGAGTTCATTTCATTAGAAATATAATATGATAAAAACTACTCATATCGCAATATAAAAAATAAGATGTACGATAAAATTATACTCAACATCATACTATATTTAAATAAACGTATACAATGTACTTCATAAGATCCAAAGTCAATCTAAATAAATAAGACATTATATCAGGCGCGGATTTAAAGCGGATGATAGGGGCGACCCCTCGTTGACCATATTAAAATGTATTATTTGATTTGTTGTATGTTAAAATGTAATATTTTGTGTTAATGTAATTTCCATTTAGATAAAAAAAAAGAGAAAATAAAATGGTTTCGATAAAATTCTTAAAACCGCTGAAATGCAGGTAGTAGACTTGGAAATCAAAGGCGGAATTAACAAGTCAACATTGTCTAAAGTAATGAAACACAGGGAATATCCTCAAGCTGAATCTACAGAAAAACGCTTTTTAATGGCTTTCTGGATGAAGATTTTATGTCCGTTTATGATTTGAATGTGGAAATCCATTTTTGTTGAAAAATACTAATTAGAAAATAAAATAAAAAAACATGATTAATCAATCAGTAGCTTGTAAAGTAAATAAACCTAAAAATATATTTGAATCTAAATTAATTGAAATTAATTTGATCTTTAGTATAATTATTGGTTGTAAGACGAACTTTATCGTCTTTAGGAGATCTCAAACGATATGACCAATAGTGTTTTTTTCTAGAATTTTTATATTGTTAAAAATAATTATCACGTTACAGGTTACTACAGATGACACAGCTGGACGGAATTTTTCATTATTACGGCAATCAAAACATGGACGAGGTCGAGAATACTAGAAAAACAATTAAATGGACTGACAATATTACACGCTTATCGAGATGTCATTATAAATTACGATGAAGTTGAAGATATATTCGCTAAATCAAACAGATGATTGGACTTTATTATAGATTCATACCTACTAAATATTAAGACTTACACTTAATATAAAAATTTAAATAAAATCATTGAAAATTATAAAATAAGCTACACGATGGATTTATCTCTACAATTTTTCAATAATTATATAATAAGAAATACTTTACTATTTTAATTAAAATATATTCTGGTCACTAAATGTTATTTAAATACTAGAACATTTTACAGTCAATAAATAATTCAATTGAAATCAGGAAGATAAAGTGAAATACACGAGAAAAATAAATTAAAAAGTCGCGACAAAATGTTAAATGTCAGTCACAATTGATGTCTCCTCGAATCATTATACACCATTATTAAATACTACAACGAAATTCTATACTTCTATATTTTCTGTAAAATTTTAAGTAAATCAACAAAATATTGAATTTAAGCAAATTCTATTATAGAACATTTCCATTAAATTCTGTAATGCAAATTACACAGTCCTATATTTAATAATTATCAACTAAAGAAATCGATTTCACTAATACTTATACATATAAACCATACAACCAATAATTTGAATATAATATAAGTAAAAAAACGACCTTATACTGAAAAAAAAAAATCGAAAATTGTCCCTGAAATAACTAATTTAATTCCAACGCCCAATCAAACTGGCAAAAACGTCATTCATGAACATGTTTCAAATTTCCTGCAATTTGTATTTCGTTGGTACTTTGTAAACAACTAAACTGTCAGAAAAAAAAGGTGCAACAAACGAATTTTTATATATATAAAAAAAAATCAATCGTTGTAAAAAAAGCAATTCATGTATTTCCTGTAATTAACTAGTCAAGTCTAGCCCATCGCACAAATTCAAAAAGTAAACAAATAAATTCATTATCAATATGCTATTTTATGTGTAAAACGTTTAGAATTTGGATTAGTGTTTTTCTAAAAAGTAAGAGTTCAGATAGTTTGGGCTATTACAATAAATGACTAAATTTTAGTCTACCTATTCATTAACGTTTTCAATTGAATTCAGCTTGACATTAAAAATGTAAATTCATAGAATAACTACAGCATATAGATTAACTCTAAGTTGATGTACTCAATAAAAAACTGTATAAAAATAAAATTATAATTTATAACTAAATTTCTATCAGTCAAAAAAAAAATGTTAATACTTCATTGAAATTACACAAAAATGATAAATGTATATAAATAAAATACATATTTCCATTCTTAGTACAAAATTTAATTTACTTTGAAAACAACTCATATAATATCAAACGCCAACACATAACAAATTCAGAAAAAATTCAAACATGACTCAGCAATTAAATTATACAAAATAAATACGTTTTTACTTGGAATCACTAATTTAATTGAATGAATATATTATTGTTATATTGTTATATATTTTATATTATATTATTTTTGGTTTAGTATTCTCTTAAGAAATTAATTCATCTTGTCAAAAAAAAACAAATTCAAATAAATAAATCAATAATTGTCAATACCTAATAAGCTGAACTATATTTAATGTTTTATTATATTATATATTAATATTTTTTTCATATATTGTGCTCAAGTACATTGGAATTCATTATTTCCCATTAGTTTTAACCGATAGGTTAAATATAGTCCAATATCATGTCAAATAACGAGAATATATTAAATTTTTTCTTAAAGATAAATACAACGTACTTCGAAAATCTATAAGACAGATTAAATTTCTTTTTAGACTTCAACAAAAATAATATTACATTCAAAGAAACATAAATAATACTTTTTTTTTCTTGGTAGTATTTTTAATCATAAAAATTTGAAACAATTTCAATTCAATGGAGTTCTTAAGATAAAAAGGAAATTTTGGCGGTAAATAATTTAGTTAGGATTATATATATAATTATAATTCAATTATCAAATTATTAAATTTAAACAATCAAAGAGTTTCTCTCCCGGATTTCATAAAAGGGCCTAAGTTTTGATTTTTTGGGTTAGGTTGAATTTGGTCGAAATGTATACAGTACAAACTGTTAATAAAATTATGTAAATTAGAAAAGTATAAAAATATTATTTGTGGTACTTGTCAATTTTTGTCAAGCAGTTGAGAGTAAAGACCGCAGTGAAGGATAGCAACAAATAGTAACAATATGTACAAAAATACACCAGAAATAATCCGTTTTTCAAAATAAAGAAAAAATAAAATAACATGTTGTGGCCTGATGACATTCAGAATAGATATTCTAACTTTAAAGTATTACCGTCTACCGGCATCATTGGCGATAACAGATAAAAATTAAAAATACACATTTAAATTTCTAATTTTTGTTTCCTGAAAATTAAGTTTTAAAATAAATTATATATACATAAATCAACCTATTTTACAAAATACTTCGAAATTAATTTTAATGAATTTGAACACCAATTTTGAATTGAAACCTGGTTTTATAATTCTCCAGAATTAGATTTCGGAGAAAAATCTGGTTTATACATTGGTTGGGTTTTGGATTTCGGTCAGTGTCCAGTTTCCAATTTTTCTCGGGTACCCTGATAACAAAACCGGATTGAAACCAGAATTGACTCCTTGAGTTCAAATTACTTAACGAACTCAAAAAATAAATAATCAACTGTCAAAAAAGTAGAAAAAAACGTTGAAATCATTAAATATCTAACTAAAAAAAAAATGTTAAACCAAATTTATCAATTTAAGATTATTTTCATACCAGTTACACGAAATATGGATCGATTTAATGAACTAACTGAATTAACCTTTTCAATGCCAAGTACCATATGATTTCGTACATTGTGATTAATTAACAAATTTTAACAGTATAGAAAATTCACGATGGAAAGAAAATCTTCGAAAAAAGTACTAAAATCTAAAATACTTCAAATATGTAAAAAAAAATTGCAAAATCAAATATCATTTTAGAAGTTCCTGGTGTAGGTATAAGACAAATTCATATTTCACTACACTATTTTTATCTGTACCCTTATAAAAATTAGCAAATGCTATAAAACTCTAACCCTGGTATGACTATCGAACAATTATAGCGTATGCAGCTGACAACACTATTAACCGTCTTGTATAGTCAGTCAAGTATAATTTTTTTCTCCGAAATCATAAAAATTAGGAATTGAACAATAGTCAAAAACAATTAATAACAAATGTACAAAAAGCATTTCAAAACAGTATAAATATTGAATTATGAAGTGTAATGCATACACCTATACAATTGGGTACTTCATGGTTTTTATTTATTGTCATCCCACTAATTTGGTCTTTCCACGAGTTACTAATTTACAGACCAACGACTTCATGAGAATATTCTTCAAGAGGATTAGTCGTTTTTATTATTTTCCTCTGTTCGCAGAAAAAACATTGTATACTACGTTTGATATATCAAACTAAAATTCATAGAATATCACAAAAGACCTATCAAATGACTGCAATAATATTTAAACTTAAAAACAGTAGAAATCAAAGTATCATAGGTACTCTTGGACATTTCAAAAATCCATAAAGCAAGTTTCCAAAAGTAGAATAGTACTTTTATATAATACACCAAGTTGATTATATTACTATCTATATTTGATTAAGGTAAGTTAAATGAATATTTCAGTATTTTATTTATTGCCATAGTTTCAATTATCAATTTATCGTATATTTTACGTGTATATAACGGCACGGATATAATCAATCGAATGATATAACAGGAAATAAAAGTTTATTTATGGGTAAACGACTATTGATTCATTAATATCTTTAAATTGTTATTCCAATTCCGCGTTCTTCAAAAATATTCAAAAATAACTATTAGCAGTTAATGTAAATTAAAATAATATAGTAGGACTCTTTTTTTTTTTTTTTGTTGTTAACTTGGTATTATCAAGTAGGACCATTAAAAATTCCTATTTCAACGACCTCGTTATTACAATAAAAATTACGAAATTCTTAATTTATTTTTTAATAAATAATCCTTTTCTAATATGACTTTGTATCTTGATGTTAAAGTTTTTAAATATTTTCATTGTTATTGTGAAAAGGATTACTAATTCAGTTATATTACATCCATAAACCAATGTACACTTTTATTAGTCGAAAACTTGAAAATCATTAACACAATAATTCCCGCATTCTATTTCACAACACAGACCATTGATGTTCAAATATCAAATAGAATATATAATATATATTATCATCCCTGTCCAAGGATTTAAAATAATGACGCAACTGAATGACTTTCCTCAATGTCGCATTAATATTCATCGTTTGTGTGATTAATATTATCACTCGTTCTCACAAACACACAATCACATTAATACATAAATCTATTCTCCGGATGTAATTAATTGGGTTGTTAATTGTTTTTACCTTAAAAAAAATACTGGGAAGTCCCACACGAATAATAATACATAGCGATATGATCAAAACTGCAAAGCGTTAAAAATCTAAATATCTATGTTTGGTTACGGTTGGATTAGAATAAACAACTTTGGATGAAATTTAATTTTCAATGCAGTGGAATGAAAAATATTAACGGACTTATAACATTTAGCATAACAAAAATACAAATTGTATTATGAGGACAAACGACACATTTATATATATTTGATTTAATTTATCTAGGTGTTCCCAACCATAAAAAAATTATTTTTTAACAATTTTTGGGACCAATTAAAACATCAAAAACCTATAATAAAGAGATTTGTTAACAGTACCAACCCTCATATAACACATCAGAATCTTGGATTAATTAAAATATAATATTATACCTAGCAGTTATTTTTGGTTAATCACTTCATTTTAATTTGAGTCAAGAAAAAAGAATTTTTCAATTTCTGGCTCAAAATAAACTAAACGTTTACAATTATAGGGTAGACCACTAGGTAATAAAAGTATAATATAAAGTTGACCCGCACATGCACAATGACGTTTAATAAACCTATATTTTAATTACAATAATTAACAATAATAAAAATCATATCGACATTTCTACTAATTAAATTACATTTAATTTTTTCATAAACATCAAAATCAAAAAGTATATTATTGTTATAATATTGTTTACTAACGTTTGGTACAAAACAAAAATTAGTAAAAAAAAAATGGGAAATAAGTTTTTTTGTAATGTACTGATTATTATTAAGTCATCATGTGTTAAAAAATATTTTTAAATATTTTATTGTATTTTAACATTATCATCAATTAAACGCGTTTAATGGTAAATTTACAACGAAGCCGTACAAGATAATTATTAAAAATCAGTCTCATATAAATTAATATATTATATAATTTACAAAATAATAAAAAAAATATACATATCTAAGATACGAGGCTTCATTCAATTAGTTAAATAATACTAAATTGAAAAAAAAAATGTATTAATGTACAAATATTTATGTACGTCATCAAATACGTGACCAACAGAATGTTATATTATTTGAAGAAAAAATATGCCAAGCGACATAATAAGTCTTTTTCATCATTTGGTTGAAAACTTTGACAGAACAAATAAAAGACGGATTATTTAACAGAAATATGAATAAATGAAAACAAGAAGATGGTTATTGGCTGTTACTCAAAATTATAGCAACCATATAAATAGATCATTAAAATATATTTTAGTACTATGTAATCGTCATAAGTGGTTTTCATTTTCACTAAGCTAATATTGCAAAAAATTAGGTATAAATATTAAGGCATAATTTTAAAAACGCTAGACCGACAATTTAAGGAAATTAAATTTTTCTAAGATACTCAATATTAGCAGTTACTAAATATGTGATGCGTACAGATAAATGGAGAATAAATACTTTTAAATAATGACGATCAACGTCAAACAAAGCATGTACGTATTCGACGATAGTACCTACACGCGTGTTAAGCAATGATTGTAACCAATCATTTTGTCATTAACACTTTTTCACAATGGTGAAATAATAATACAAATGAGACAATTTTTAAATTAATAAATCATTATACAATTATAACTTACTTTTGTATGTTCGTGGGTACTTTTGAATACACAATGGTACAATGCAATAATTTAATGGGTATTGGATGAGAACGTGAAAAATAGACAACAGCCCGATGATTAGATGTACGTAAATTACATTTTGAAAACGCTGTTTATCCGTCATGTAAACTACATTAAATCCCACAAATTGAGCAACAATATGTGTACATAAACATTAATTGCGCGCGCATTATGAGGATGTCCGTTTTTTCCAGTTAACACAAACAACAACGGTCCCAGATTACCCTTCATCTACTTCCCGTCTGCGTAGGTTGTCAGAAAAATAAAATTAAAAAAACTGTCATTACTTCCAATCGTGTAACACACTATATTTTTACTAAATGGCCCATGTGTCGAACATCCAATGACCCGTCCAAAATATCAAGGTATATCTAAAAATGAAACAAAGTAGATTTTTTTCAACTACAAAAATTATTGGATAAAAAATGGTAAAAATCCGAGATCATCAGGGCGGATTTTTTTGCAATTTTTAAAAATAATATCTATAGGTATTACACAAACTGAAGTATAAACGAGTTATAAACAGCAGTTTTCTGAAATATGATTTACATCAATGGGCAATAATTCTCTTCTACAAGTCTCCATATAACTGCTCAAAAATAGAATAAAATAAGTACACCAATCCAATTTACTGCGTAAGACTTGCAGATAACAGATAGCAAATTTTTCTTGTTTGGGGAAAAATAAAATTAGTACGTTACGTTCATACCAAAATAAATTAACTAATTTGATAGGTACCGTACATAACTATTAAATAATACATACAATTTAAATATTTGCAACACACGATGCAAATTAATTTGCACACTGGAATCCACAACGAAATCCAAATCCAAATGAAAATATTTTCTTGAATACATAAAATTAGTTTTTGGTTAATATATTTACGAGGCAACTCAAAATAATTGTTCTCGATAAATTAAGAACTCTGAACAACATGTACCTAAAATATGACACCCAAGAATTCAAAATAGATAATGGTTTAATGTTCTTAGAAATGTATAATCAGAAATGTAAGAAAACAAAATTTTCCAAACTGCGTAATTGCGTATAAAATGTTTACACTTGAATTTTATAATATTAAGTATGAAACATAAAAAACACAGGTCATAAGAATAAAGACAGATAAATTTAATTGGAATGAATTAAAATGAAATACAAATATTGTAATAGTAATTTTTAATAATCATATGTATTTTTAAGATTAAATTACATAATTTTTCAATACAGGAGTAAAAATCAATTTTTTTTTAATATTCAACCAAATTTCCCATCTATATCAGTTATAAGATATAATACTATACCTATGTGTATCAATGGGCAATTTTAAATTAATTTTAAGTAACAAAAATATCAGCTGTTCTAATCAGTAATGTTGATTAATAATAATCGATCAATATTTTGAGAATTTATAAGAGCAGAAATAACCGTATGACAATTAGATACGTCTTACAATTCTTAAATTGTTATGAAAAAACATACAAATATATTTTAAAATAAATCGATTCGAAATTGGGTTGATCCTACAAAATTCAACTAACATATTATGAGAATATGAAGTTTACCTTTCGTCTGTATAAAAATATTGTAATATATATAAGAATAACTTAGAATTGTTAATTAAACTCGAATAAATTGAAAGAATTGCAATTGGATTTAAATGAGATATGTTGATAATACATATGCTGTACAAGTTTACTGATAAGTTAATGATAGTGCATTGTGTAAGTTCTTATTCTGTAGTTCTACATTAATAAAACCGATTATATAATACGTCTTATCTCTAACAATTGTAACATATAGATTTATTTTTATCTGATTCATAAATATCTGATATAAAATATTGTACAACTACGGTTAGGTTAGTGTAGAACAAATTGTATGTACTTTCTAAATGTAAAATTAATAAAAATGCTTTTTTATAGCAGTGTAATTATTTACAAATACCATGGAAAACCACGATTTAAGTTATTATTAAAATATCAATCGAACATTAGTTTAATAAATACCATGGGTGAAATAAAGATAACACTTTATATCTCTACATTAAATTATTTCTAATATTTGAGTCATCAAACAGAAATAATATAATGTGTGAGATGTTCCGTTGTAGTGAATAATATATGTACACAGAATATACCATACGTATCGTGTGTATTTTATAAATCGTCCAATAGTTGGGCAAGATAACAAATTATAATTTCATTCCCCGCGTTAAAACCTATAACAACTCATAATCACAAATTACAATAAGAACATGGTTTTGACGTTAGAATACGGATTCAAAACAACTGCAAAATAATGTTTATTATAATTGACTCGATATCATTATTACGAGTATAGTATTAATAATAAATATGTACAACCCCAAATTTTTAGAATTAAATGTTCGGTATATTGTACGTGGATTATTATTATTATTATTATTTTAACACCATCTTTAACATAAATATTGGGTATGTATTAAACACCGACACAAAGTACACCACATGAGTTGTAATAAATAGCATATATACAAAAAAAGTTTCTCAGTTACTCGACGAAAACCTTAAAAACAATAATAACAAATCCCAATTTACGATGACGCATAATATCCTATAGGTATACAAAATAAAAATAAAATTACAAAACTTGTAAGAAATGTGGTACACGATATGGTATACGATTTGCGGCACTTGTTGCGTGCCGATAGACAACGCAACAGGCCGTCGACGGCAATCGTCCTGCAGCAGTTATTTACAGAAAACATCAAAAGAACAAAAGGAAAAAATGATGGTTGGGTGGCGGAGGACCGTCCTTGAAAACGAAAACAACAGGACAAAACAAGGGAATAACGTAAAAACAGATACCGCAGGACAACGGTTGTTATCGGTATATCTACCAATCTTACGTAATTTAATGGACAGCAATCGATAATTCAGGAAAACCACGAAAATACACTTGTTTTGTGTTCTGGTTAGACAATGACGAATCATAACACGTGTGCGCACGCTTGCCCGGAAGTAAAAATAAATCTAACATCCTTGTCCGAAATATACAACAAAATATTTTTGTCCGCGAATTTTGTTTTCCAAGACCAAAACAACAATTATGTTATAAAACAAAATAATACAACGGAAAAAAAAAAAACGGCAGACATATTATTCCGACAGACAATAACGTAGCAGCCTACTACACTACTAATACACGGCAGCGGGCAGACCTATGTTTTGTATTGGGTGCATAAAAACCCGAGAACGAGTTTTTTCCTCTACGAAAGACGTTGAATATAAATAACCACGAACTCAACGATGATGCACAATACAGGAGGAACATATTATTATATTTTTACTCGTGCTACGCATTAAGTAATAGTGGTGTGAGGTAGGTTGCAGTGAACGCGAGTGTTGCCAGTGGTGGTGGTGGTGGTGGTGGCGGTGGCGAGGTGACCTGACCAGCTCTCCGGAGTACGTACACCTTCCGCCCATCTACCCCTGTCGCAGTAAAATACATAATGTATACTCAACAACGTAAAATGTTTTTAAGGGTTCTGGAATTAATCGAAATTTTTGAACCGCATATGCACACAATTATTACTGTAAAATGCAGGTACGTGTTAAGGTGTAACATAAAAATTCGTCTCATACTACAACAAACCACACACTACACTAATTGCGTTATAAAAATATCGTCTATACTCTAATAATATCAGATAATATCACCCCACCCTACAGTCAAATAATATTTATTATTATTGTATTGTATTTATTATTATTATAAATCTAAATACTATCCATATAATAAATCCAAAACTAATAATATCTTTAGGTATACAAAATATTAAATCATCAAGCGCAGATATACAGAGAATGAAATATTCAACTTAAATTGTATTATATACTTGTACTTATATTATTAATATGTGTACCAGTAATTAGAAATGTTCAAGCTCCCAATGTTAAATTATAATAATATTAAGATATTATGAAATTAGGTAATACATTTTTAAGAAACGTAGGTTTTAATTTTATAAACATATTGTTACATTGAGTAGAAGAAGCACTTTTTACTTCATTTATCAAGTAAAATAATGTCACTAAAATTAACGGAAATCTCGAAATGCAACCGTCAACGAAACCGTACACATACGGGTCACTGAATGATCAACGTAAACACAACGGATTCGCCATGTCATACACTTGACAACGGTATTTTAAAATAATATTATTTACCACTTGAGGAAACCCCGGTGTGTCCTTGTAACCCGCACTAATAATTATAGCTCTGCGTCGTAGAATTCGAATCGGCTTCGGTCAACACTTTTTTAGAATAGATTACACAATAAAATGTGCGCCAACTCCCCAAATAAGTAATAACAGTATTATTAAAAATTACATTTGTCTTAATAAAACGCTTACGTTTTTTCACAGTCGCAACAAAATGAATAAAATCTTATAAAATGGTCATTTATAGGTCATACTATAATCAGATTGATTTTCAACCAAGAATTATGAACTAACATTCGTATTCCACGTGATAACAATTATTCTATATGATAGCATCTACATATATACATATAAAAATATTTTTTTCAAATTACGTTAAAGAAAAACCTTCCATTACTTCAAGACTCGATAAAATTTCAGACTTAAATAATTATATCGACTAAACACTCGGACAATGATTGTTAACAGGTACTAACATCTGTATTTAATGGTGGTTATTCCGGAATCTCACGTAATCGATTCAAACGACCACGTGATTATTAGTAAATATTATCGTAGACCGTTTCGATGGAACGTACATTATACAGCGACAAAAAATGCATCTCATTGAACGCGAATCAAATTTTTGAGATGTTTAAATAAAACAAAAAAAAGCTATTAAGATTTTACTTTTATGAAAACTATAAAAAAAAAACAAATACTTAAGCTTTTGTCTGGAAAACTACAATTTACTACTAATTTCAATCATCGAACACCTTAATTGGCCAGTCAATCGTTCAAGTCAAATGGTAACGTACGAAATCATAAATAAACATCTATAAATGCAGATGAAAATGAGCACGGATAAAATTATAGTTGAATAGCTCGAAATTGTATCGTAATTCACTCATCAGGAGGTGGTCTCATTGGAAAATGAATAAAACCAGAAAATGGCCCTCAGCCTTCAGAACGTTCATGCACGCACAGATCAATTCGTTTCATACGAATCGGACAGTATCCGGGAAAAGAAGTGTAGGACAAAATATACAAAAACCAATTCTAATAATATTGTTAAGTACGAAAAAAATCAATAAAAATGTTTCGTAAAAAAAAAACTTAAATCTACCTAGAAAATAATAAAACAAACGCTCTGTATACATCCTAGGTATATAGCGTGTGTAAATATTAAATATTACATCAATATTTTAGTGTTCTAACACGGTACGTGTACATAACAACCTGTGTGTGTATGTGATGAAGTACATCCATAACATTATCATAGTTATTTGTCTCGGGTCAGCAGATAAAAAGGCGAAACAACAATTATAATAATTTGACGGTTGTACGTAAAAAACATTCGTGAGTCAAAAACTACGTAAAAGGAGGGGGGCAGCAGAAAGACTAGGGACAAAATGAACATATAAACCGAACAAAAACATGGCGTAGTGTGGGGGGGGGGGTTAAGAGCGCGCGAATGTCAAAAATGCTGTAACAGCAATGGAAGGAGCAGATCATGTCTTACATGCAATTAGGTTGAGATGGTAAACAAAAACGGGGAAAAAAACAAGATCGGGGAGAAAACACGACCTTGAACGCTATAGGATATTTGTCCTTGGTCCACGACGACAACTCGTCTACTCTCGGCGCGCACACCACGCTCCGGTATGTACTCATCAATAGACACGCTATTTTTATGTGATACAAAAAAATTGAAGGTAGGTATCAATTGATAATTCTTAGAACAGTAATCGATAGCAAAGCAATAATAATTATAGACGAGAAAATATACTTAATATTATAAAATTATTTTCTAAACAATGAATCGAAATTAAATTTGAACCATTGAAGTGTGCACAAGTGTTTATTATTCTGTAAATATATTATTTTTACCCCTAATCGTTAATATATACAACATTATTTACAACGAAATATATCATATCGCATTAATATATATGTAATTTATAAAATATAGATATTAAGGAATTATTATCTACTAATTTTAATTGATATTTAGTTGAATTGCCTGTAGCTGTTGCGTATTTGTTCGAAGTGATCGGCCGGCTAGTCGACGCGGACACACGACGCCGCAACAATCGAACCGAACCACTCGTCGAAAAATCCAGAGTTCGGAACGACCGCGTGACACAACAAAATGCTACAGACCGACACACTTGCGCGGTAACAGTTAGCACGCTGCAACGTTTGAAGTGAAAAAGTTTCACGAAATAAAATATTCTTAACAGTACACCGACTAACACCAACTGCGGTGACTACAAATCGAAAGTAAAGTGCATCTAGAAAAATCATATCGCACAGTTTTGCTCTGCCTCGAACGGTTGAATCGCGTTACTCTCTACCGCACTGGTTGAACCTGGGCACTTCAAACTTTCCGAACCGGAACGACATAATTGCAACGGTTAAATACTACCTACACACACTCACACACACATTAATACACGTACACAGCGAAGATGATTGAAAGCGGAAGTACGTTCCGGTCCATTCGGTGACCAGCGTTTGATCTTATACGAAACAAAAATGGTTTTCAGCTTACCAGTGCACCGTCGGAGTCCTCTGGCGCTCGCGCGCCCACAAAAAGCACTTGCGCACACACACGCACACACGGCACAATCGGGCGCGGGAAAACGTCACGCGCGCACACGATCAGTGCGAAAAACGGGTTCAAATTTGAAACGAAATCGAGACCGAACACCAATGCGCCGTCGTCGAGTCACACTCGCGCAAGTCGCAAACCAGAAAACGATAATGTTTTACTTTCAAAATGCTTATTGCTCAATCCTACACAGTCATTCATATACGTCATTTACGCTCGAATATTATATACGTGTACGTATAACCACGACCGGACAACCAAACGGGCCGCGCCACGCGTGCGTCGTCAACTGCGACGGCTCTCGATCAACAACCGCTGATAACGACGTTAGGTGTCCAACGATTGACGATCGCGTAGGCACGGCGTACGGCTACTGTCATGCCCCAAACGCGAACACCGCGCGCGCAGCCGATCGGCAATCTCGATGCGATAGTAATAATTATAATAATATTTTGAATAATAATAATAATAATAATAATAATAGTAATAATACTGATAATAGCGAGTATTACTACAATCGCGATTGCGACTGCGAGACGGAGACGGTGGATCACGTTATGCGTTCACAATCGGCGAAACGCTGACGATTTGAACATATAGAACACCGTGATGTAAGTGTCCGGACAACCGAGAACGTCGCACTGTGGACGTCTGGGCGTATCGCTAGCGCGGCCCAATGTTCCCCACTATTTTTTCGATTAGAAATATTTGGATTATTTTTTTCTCTCGCCATCTCTCTCACTCTCTCACTCACTCTCTCTCTCTCTCTCTCTCATATTTCCATCTTTCTCTCCCTACCACCATCACGGTGTTTCTCTCTTGCACCGTCTCTTCGTCGCCTCATCCCGGTTTGTTTTTATCCCCGTCGTGAATTACTCATACACCCTAGGCCGTCGGAATTCCCCGAAAACCGAAATCGTGCTCGCTATCCCCTCCGTCCTCCCATAACAATATAATATCACCCCTCTCCGTGCGGTGATAAACACGTACGGCTGCCGGTCGATCCGTGTTTTCCACGAAATCGATAAACTCAGCACCGGTCGATCTTCAGCTTCATCGCCCCTCCCCCTGTCATCGGTACCCCGTCGAGCCCGAGAGATCGACCGCCGGCTCGTTCACGTGTGTAACCCCCAGGTCCGCTGGAAACCGACCGCGGTCGAGACACGGCGGACGACGGATAGAAAATAAATAAAAATAAACGGCAAAAGAGACCAAAAGAATCTGCGTCGGCACAGAGTGAATGAATTCAGGAGCAATGTTGGTGAGCGAAATATGGGCGATGGGATGAACACAACCACGGTACACGGGCACGCATTATAACCCGTGAATGCTACACGTGCGTCGATCGAATACGATCCGTTTTCGACTGCACGAACAACAGTTTTATTGTAAAGAAAAAAAAAAACCGCTTGCAATTGTAGCAGTCCGTTGTTCAGATAACGAAAGAACATTGTGCACATATGTGTGTGTGTGTGTGTGTGTGTGTGTGTGTGTGTGTGTGTGTGTGTGTGACTGATAACAAAACAATTCTATGTGTGTGTGTAACGACTTTGATGCGTTTTAATTTATTATGTTGTTAATACCCTGATTAACAATCGTGAAATAAAAACTTCAATTTACGCGGTTCATCGTTCGCAATAATTATTAAATAGGGGTCGACGCCGACCAGGGGCGGCTTGGAATTCATTTTACCTCTTCATTTTTTTTTCTTGAGTTTCCGAAATATCAGTTAAATAAATTTTTTTTATATTTTTGGATATACTGTGATTTAGGTTTGATTCTCCTTAAAATGTAATATACTCGTGTGTGTGTGTGTGTGTGTGTGTGTGTGTGTGTGTGTGTGTGTGTGTATATATATATATTATTAAATTAAAATTAAAATTTTTGCTGATGTATCTACCCAAAAATATTTTATAAGTTTTCATTTTGAATTATTAAATGTAATTTTTGTTTTAATTTTTTTTTTTTAATCGCTATTGAATAAAATGAACATAAATATTGTTTTTATAAATAAAAAAAAAAAATTAAAAAATTACAAGCAAAAAACTAATAATACTAATAAATTATATTTAACTTTATAATTCATATATAAAATACATCTGCAATATAATCATTACCTGGGAAACAAATAGAGTAACTATATATATAATACATTTTACTTTTAACTCCTGAATCCATTTTATCTCAAACTAATGAATATATAAATACGTGCGTTTAATAATAGATCCAAACTACATTTATTTGTTTTGGGTTGTTGACAATAGCCTGCAAATTTACCAGTTTTTTTAAATGAAGTTTTGGTTTTTTTTCCGTAATGTATTACGTATTTATTTAAGTATTAAATTATAGCTGTGTATAATTATACACTGAACAAACAAATAATTTCATACACGAGATTAGGTATACCAATATACGACTCTACGACAGAAATCAGAATCACGGGAATAACAAAGCAATTCTGTATCGTGGATATTATCATTGATTATAAATAGTATTTATTAAAATATATTTAAAATATTTATGATCAATGATACTATAACAGTATTATGGCTATTATGGGCTCAATATTGTAATAACTATTTTAGGAATATGTTTCCCGGTATTCTCCGTCGGTGACTGGTATATTATGTAATACGCGGGAAATCAAAATTTTATAAAATTGTATCTAATATATTATTTATAAGAGTACTTATATCTGTCTATGAAAACATTTTTCGAGGATCTAGTATTTATTAATAGACATTTTGATAAAGTACAAGTTAATAATCTGAGGACATACCAAAAAAAAAAAAAATTAAATTCTCTTTTCCGCAACTATCAAAATAGAAAATAAAATATTTTTAATTGCTTTTCTGAAAATTAAGGAATTGGTTGATACGTTATTTTAATACTAGACCCTCGTTCTAATATAATAGGTACATGTTTGATTATTTTGTACCGGACCATTGCATACAAATTATATAATGTGACACCGACCCACTGTGCAAATGCACAGTAGCACAGTGGCCCAGTTCACCCCTGACGCTGACCAATAATTAGAAAAGAAAATCGTTTCAAGACCCAAGCGTTCTGAGAAATATTCCTTTATACTTGTTCGTGTAAATGTCATACTTGAATCGCTTGTTTACGAATTTATATTTATAACACCGATATTATCCATGACCCTCCAAACGGCTTATTTAAAAGTAAAAAAAAATTTGTTATTCCATGTATCATATTTTAACTTAAATCTGTACTACAAAATAAAATATTATTATAATTATTAATTAAAAGTACCACAGAAAAAAATTGAAAACACGCCACAACAACCGCAACATTTTGTTTGTCTTGGTCGAAAAAATAGCGACGCGTAATTCATAAAATATTATAACTACATTATAATAACTTCCTCTCCATTTCGTTTCCTGATATAGGGAAATTGTTACTAACATTCCAGTTAACTCGTGGTTTTATAATCTTAATTTACACAGAAAAACTTTAGTTTCCTACTTTGGACTTCAATTTGGTAATACGTTACATTCCTCTCAATCGTTTAAACTTTCTTTGAACGACATCCCTCTTTAAACCCACCAAAACTTCCCTCTAACTATGGCATTCCTCATATTCTTATTGATTGTCCATTATTATCCACGCAGCGTACTTGTTTTTTAAAATTATTTTCGATTTAAAGTTCATTCTTTCTTTCCGATTACCTGCCGTGGTTTACTATTTTCTCTTCAAGACTGGGTTTTAATTTAACATTTCATTTAATTGTAAGAACTTATGATGTACTAACAATTATAACTGTTGAGACTTATTGTCAATACAAAGTATAAAAAGAAAATAATAATAATAATAGTAATAATAATTAAATATTATGATTGACCGAGAAAATATTTACAAAATGATAATTTTAATAATGTATAATTAATTAATTATATGTACGAATTAATACGAATTTATTTGATCTAAAATACGCAGTGTTTTGCATCTCAATACAATTTGCATATTTCACTGCATTTCGGATTATTAAAGTTTTTCAAATCTTCGCAACCATCGCGTTAATCAGCAATGTTCATAGGTAATCGTACTGTTGTACTGTACACTGTTTAACGTTGATCTCCAACTGACCGTCACGGACGTTAGTAACGACAGCAGCGTACTGTGTACATTCCGCGGTAATACAACAACGGGACGCGTTACGTTTCCGATCCGAAACGTTTGGCGAGTTTTCAAATTCAAAACCGCACGCTCCTGTCTAACGTTGTATACCTCGCGCGTTGTGAAATCACTAGCAACCGCGTCGGTTCGATTTCCGTGTACGACAACCGTTCGCGGTACCGCGCGCGCGCGCGAGCATCGTACTCGCACGTCATACCGCGGCACGGGAACGCGTCGGCGCATCATAGCTCGCACGTTTTTATTCGATTACGAGCCTGGAGCGAGTAGCGAGTCTCGGTATACGGTAGCATAATATATGCTTATGCGTTTAGTGTTTTTTGATCTGTTTCCGAAGTTAACGTACCGTACCCGTGATGGACTCCTGGGTCTTGAAAAACTTGACGACAACGTTTTTGTGACAAATTGAATAGTTGGTGTCTGCATTTCGATGCCGCGTAGGGTTACAAACGTCAAAACTATAAAATCGTTATACCGAAAATCGAATCGACGGATTTGACCGACAGTAACATGTAAAATATTACCTTATTAAAATAAGGTTCTGATGATCGATTTCTGTTGACGTTTATAAAAAGAAAAAAAAATAATTTTAAACGATCGTATTCAAATTTGACATTATGTATTATGCGGGTGTAGAATGTTCGAATATTTTTAAATTATGGTTTGCATGATTCCGATGTATGTTTGAGGTATAGGACGAATTTCGTTTCTCTCCGTTGAAATTCTGTGACGTTTTGAACAACATTAAATCCACGCTATCAAACAGTTCTAATACTCTATAAATTCTACGTAATTTAAACGTCCACAAACAATTAATGTATTCTTTACAAGTCTGTCGTCGTATTTCGTGCGTAATCGTAATTTCAACAACAGTATATAAGTTGATTGTTAACGGATGTAATTTGTGCGTACAGGGTATCACGAACAGACGCTTGTTAACCCGGTGCAGTAGATGCCGTAGCTGTTTGTTAGGGCTCACCCGGTGCCCCACTCGTGGACGAGGAGTCGGTGGGGGTCCACGCGCACTCCATTTAACAAAACCCTTTAGCCGAGTTGTAGTTGTGACGTATACGTGTAATAGACTATGATTGGCTATTATGTGTCAACATTTTCTTTGGGTTATTCATCCTGATCTCTCTCTCCACACACATACACGTTTAAAACATGCTCAACGAGATTCGAAACTTAAACGATTTTTTCTGGGTCACATTTATTATAATTTTTCCTACACTTGACTCTAAAACACTACGTGATGATATTAAAATGAATTAGAAATAATTTGAGTAAATGTTTTATGTTTATATATTAATGAGTACTTAACAGTTAACACACGAAAAAATGCATAGATATATGAAATATTTATTATTGATCGATTTATTTAAATAATACTGAGAACCGATAATATATTTTTCTTACATAACATTTATATTAATTGGTTCATATTGTAAATATTAAGTTATTATTCACTATTGCAATAAGTTATGTATTTTTCTTACATAACATTTATATTAATTGGTTTTTATTGTAAATGATAAATTATTATATAAATTATTCACTGTTGCAATTAGTCATATATTTTTAATATTTTACATAAATATAATTATACTATAACGTACCTAACTTACAATTCAACATATTGATATAACTTGTTTAATTTAAAAAAATGATAATTCTTGTATTTTGAATATTAAAAAAAGTATTCGATTGTAATAAAAAATTTCAAACCCAAGTATCTTTAATTTTCGGTTAAAAAATGTTTCGTAGATAAAGTATTTTTTTATGTAGTTATATTAAAATTTTATATTTCAAAAAACATTGGAAAATTAAAATTACAAAAGTAAATATTCAAAAAATGTAAATAAATTTTATTGACATACCTTGTTTCTTCAGTGTTAAAAAAATCATTCAATTTTATATAACATAGTTTTCAATTACATAATATATTTGAGTTAAATTGCGTGCCATGAATATACGTGCATATTTTATAAGGATCTATTTTGATACACCCGTATATGCATTTAGATGTGACCTACTGGAATCAGTATTAGTTCTTATATTTTAAATAATAAATATGTTCAAGACAAATTTACATTTATTTTTTTTTTTAATTTATTTTGTCTTTGTCTATTAATATTACAGCAATGCAATTAAGTTAAACGTTCGTATAACAATTTAAGCAGCTTAACTAATGTGTAACAAATGTAAATATAAATTTAAATAACGAAGCCAGAGGAGTTGATAAAATTATTAATATAATAAATGCTAGGAATGGAGCGAGAGCTGAGGACAAGATTAGAATCAGGAGTGATACAACCGTAGGAAGATAAAAATGTAAAAAGGAATTGTCTGCTAGGGAAAATAAATTAAAAATGATGTAGTTGAAACCACAGATCGAGTTTTCATGAGATTCAGTACAGAATGGGGATAGATTCAGAAACAGATTGAGTGAGTGATGGTGATGTAGGCTGTACCCAAAACGTAGGAGGGTAAATTCCATGATCAGAGTCCTAGAAATATTGATATTACTGAACCACGCAATATGTCTGTGAAATATGATAATATAGATATTATAGTAGTATGTGATCTATAATAATATAGGTGAAAACCGAAAAGGAGTAAGCGACGGGCGGTAAATAGGAAATGTTTTGATGGAAACAAAAGAGAAATTAAGTGAAGATGGGCATCTTAGCAGAAATTTTCCAGCAAAACACCGACCTTATTAGTTTGATTGGAGGACAACACATTCCACCTATAAACCAGCTAGAGATGAGTGCAAGGCACCGATGATTAATTTGAATAAGAGGATACTAAGGGCGTTATTTAAAATAACGATGGAGGTTTCGAAAAATTTGTAAGAAGAAAATAGGACTATATCGTTTGCATAAAAAAAGACTTTGAAATCCAGAAATATTAAGAAGAGGCGTATGGAGAACATATTTATATTAAATTGCAGAGGACTGAGACAGCACCCTTGAATCTATATGATCTCTGGAATCTCTGATCTCTGAATCTATAGGAATCTATATGTTAGATTGTATATGATAGAGCCGGGAGGAAAAGTGAATTTAAATCTTCTTTGAGAAAATAGCGAAGAGATAACATTGCAAGCCTAATTTGGTATTATTATAGAAGCGAGGAAGGAAACTCAAGTGGGACGGTAAATTTAATGAAAAGCATCTTTAATATTTATGAATGAAGCAATTAGAAAATGTTTATCGCAAAAGGACTGATAAACCGGACCAACGAGAGCCGACAGGTTCCATGGTATCCAAACCACGATATTTATTTAATTAGTAAAACATTATTTAATAACATATAGGTTGTTGGAGTGTGCAGAACAGTAATCTCGCAGCTATAACAGCTCTTTTTATAAAAAAGTAAATTACAATATTGTACAATATTTTATCTCCATGTTATATTGTATAAGTACACAGAAATTGGTTGAATCACATGCAATGTAATATTTCGATACACAACTGGATGAGAAGAAAAAGTTTTTATGGCTAGAAATTATAAATATTGTAAATACATTATTCTGATGTGTTAATGAATTGTAGATCCATGTAGATCCGAATAATAATTCGAGGTACGATTTATTGTCTTTACGGCTACACTACTATAGGTACTCAATATTTATCATTCCTCGTCTCTTCCTCAAGGTGACAAGCGGAAATGGGAAAATCATAATTACGACGATGAACTATGACGGGAAAAAATAAAATTTATCACTAACTGATAGACCGTACATTTTACCGTCCTTTTATAATTCCAAGATTATTTTTCTAGTTCATTTAGAACAATATTAAAGAAAGTCAAAATAAGACTTTCATTAAAACCAACTTAATAACATTATTTGCGGGTTGCAGGTCTTCATTTTCAATTCATTTTTAGACATAAAATAGTTTGCATAGAAAATCTAATTGAAATTTGAAATTCAAGCACATAAACAATTAATGTTCTAAAATTCGTATAGTTTTTAATATGTTTTTTCTAAGTTAACTTTTTATTTAGAAAAAAATACCTCACAGCATTGATAATTTTTTAAATCGTTGTGTTTTGGAATTGCACTTCCGTTTCGTCCCTGATACTAAGTTTAATACTCTGACTGTAAAAATACATATAATGTATAGACTTTTGATATGATTGTGATGATACTTTTTTATAAAGCAATTGGTTGTAACTAATTATTACTATGATAAAGAGTATTTTCACATTTTGTATTAACGATATACGACATTCGCATTTAATTCATTAAATAATAAATAAACATTTTTTTGTGATTTATTTAAAAATTAATCGATTTAAAAACAACCAACAATATAATAAAATGGCTTCTGCAAAATTATATGGTTTGTGTTGTTATAATTATTAACAATAACCGTTGAACTATCACACTAATGTAATAATTTCCATGCCTTATTCATTTTTAAACAATCAAAAGTAATACGAAAGATTATTTTTACAGTGCAAATATCTAGAATAATAATTGTTATAATGTAATAATTGTTGAATTATTTAATGCAACGAAAAACTCTCAGTTTCTATTTTATGATTTTTTCATGTTTTTATTAATACCCAATGCGTCAGTAAAATTTGGGTTTACCAAAAGCTTTAAAATTAATTCGTTTATATAAGTTTCGCAAAACAATCATTTTATCTACTCATATAAAGGATTTTTTTTTTTTATGTAAATATACTTGCGAGATATAGACGCAACAACTGTGTAAGGCCTCTTTCACACAGTCCGTTTCCTTAACGGCAACGGAAACGGATCGGATAAAAATTTCCGTATATATAAAAAAATTGTCCGTTGGTAAAAACGGATAGTGTGGATGGATTGTATAAATAACTATGTGTCTTATCTACTTCGTTTTCTTTTTTTATCCAATCCGTTTCTATTGCCGTTAAAGAAACAGACTGTGTGAAAGAGGCCTAATACTACATATTGTATCCGTCGACGTGAAACACAATCGAAATCGTATTATTATTGTATCGGAGTATATTTATATATAAGTAAATGTGCCCTAATTTGTTGTTTGTATTTTACGATCAATAATGATTATTAGGGCAGAGGACTTGAAGCATTTGCATATTTGTTTTGCATAGTCACAAAAATAGCAAAGTACGAAACAAATACATTTCCTGTTCTCATAAAGCTAGTTTTGAAATTTTATTTTGCATATAAATGCATATTTTGAGTACTTTTTGTTTTTAGAGCATATTTTACACTTTTATACGCTATTTTATACTTTTTGAGACATATTTAACTTAAATCGATTTTTTCCAAAGTGACATTTTTATTTCAAACAAAATAGTGAAAATCTTTGCATAAAAATTTATTTATTTTTAATTTTTGCCGTATAATATCTTTTTTGACTGTCTGCAAGCACACATTTTTCCTAGAAGCGATAATATCTAACGCCATTTCTTTACAAAATATAAAGAAAATTAAGTAAAATGTATTTTGTTTTTTTGGCTATGGTATATAATATATTTAAATTATTTAGTTGTTTTGATTTGTTTTAAACACTATTTATTTTATAAATTCTTTTAAATAAAAAGGCTGAAAAAATTTTTAAGTGCATAAGTGCTTGCATATTTAGAGTTTTTTTAGAGCTACAAGTCCTCTGCCTTAATGATTATTATACTTTCAACAATGATAATTGTTTTCTCAATTATTATTGTGTTATAAATAATGTTTATTGTAATTTCAATAATAATTATTGTATTCTCAATAATTATTATTGAACTTTTAATAATGTGGGATTTAAGTTTACACCGTTATAATAACACATAACGGTTAGACTTTGAGTAGAAGAGTATACTCAATTTTTTTTTTTTACAAGAAATTTTTCAATAGTTAGGTACTTAATCGGTTC
>JASXSY010001586.1:0-33663 GCA_034509805.1 Sipha maydis | reverse complement strand
ATATTTTAACATACACTATATCCTCCAATGGGTTCTTCTACTTTTTCACTTAAATCATCAAATTCAATTACAAAAATATCATTAGGAAGATCAATACTTTTATTTAGATTTGTTTGTAAAAACCATGTTAATCTATTATTTGCTTCAATTCGACATTTCTTGTCTTTGCTTAATAACATTATAATGATTGAATGAAGTAACTAAAAAAATACATTTTTAAGTTTACTAAAAATAAATGAGAAAGTTTAGGATAATATTTGAGTGATATTTCAAATAAAATCTAAATCAACATCTTGTACTAAGTTTAATGTAACACATATCAAAATTACCATGTAGGAAGTATGCAATTTAATTGTAAATATAAATGAAAATTATAACTTGTATAACTATAAGAAAAAAATTGCATAATGTATAACATGAATAATATAATTGTATACCTAATTGTTAAATATTTTAGTCAAAATATAAAACAAACCATTAGTTTTGAAATATTAAGCTTTTCTGCTTGATCAGGATGAAACAAATTAAAAATCATTTGACCAAAGGTAGATGTTTGAGTAGCATAACAGTATAAAACCGGCAAGACTGGAACTAAATTACTTAAAATTTTTTCCCATTGATTAATTTTTACAGTTATTTTACAATTCAACAATAATTCTATAACTTCTGATGCTAACTGACATATCTATAGACAAAAACAATTAGTTTATTTAGATTGAAGAATATAAAAACTTAAATACCTGTTCATTTGAATTAATACAGCCAAAACATATAATCTCATTTAAAACTTTTGTACACAATAAATGTTCTAATAACCGATTAATTTTGTTTGATTGAGAATAAAAATTATTCAATATGGATTTTATTGTTTTATTGAGAGCAGAATATGTATGAATTATAACATCTGATGATTTATAAGAAAGTAAATTTAACAAAATGTTGCTGTATTCATTTCCATTAGGATCAGTTAAATTCCTAAAAAAATAATAACAATCATATTAACAATATTCATAATATGTTAAAAAATAGTTTTAAATACATAATTGTACACCAAATAAAAAATAAAAAACTATATGTAAGTATGTAAAATTCAAGGAAATCATTTACATGAATTATCGTGCCATTAAATAATGTACAAAAAACAAAATATTGAAAAAGAAAATGTATTATTTGACACTTAATACTTACACATATTTACATACATCTTCAATAAATTTATCAATTATACTAAATTTTTGATGAAACCATATAATAGGCATTGAGGTGTTAAGTAGCTGTCCATATTGTTTTATATCTAAGTTACGAGAAAATAATAAAGTATAAGTATTTTCAACCATTTTGATAATATTTGTTTCCAATAGTTCTTCCTAAAATATATCAAATACATTTATATTAATCATATTGAATTTAATAACTATATTTTTATAATAAATATTTATAAATATTAATTTTAATTATTAATAACTTACATTAATAATTTTTACATAAAGTTGATGGTACAAATCAGGATATAGATGAACCCAATATGGTTGTTTAAGTATATTGAAAATTACTTCTTTAAAATGTTCATTAGGTAGACAATATGGTAATAATTCCTTAGCAATAATGAGGAACATCAACGAAGGTAAAGGTTCATTTCTAAATTACCAATTGTAAAAATATTTTGTAAAATATCTTATTTGATAAAATGAATATGATTAAAAATACTTACAGTAACATATGTGCATTAACTGAACAATTAGAAATTATTAATTCTAGGTAGAATGTAATATTACAATTACCAGCTATTGATGATAAAAGATGCATACTAGACATAAATAATGAAAAAGCTTCACCACAATTAAATGCAATATGTTTCATTAAGGTGGGCATCAATGAAGCACAAAATTTGGCAATACCCCAACGTGAATTTTCATTCTTAAGATAATAATAATAAAATAATCATACATATTTAAGTAAATCAAATTTATATAAGTTAATTATTATACAGACAATATTATAAATTAAATTAATATTTTATGAAAAATTATTAAATATTTACATTGGCTGTAGTCTCACTATTAGTCCCTGTTGTTATTTGAGAATTGGAACCATAATTATTAATATTTTCAACATATTCCTAAAAAAAAATATTAGTAATTTCAAAACATATGCTAATAATTTTAGATTCTGAACGGAGTGAATTGATTTTACAATGATGTGTGTTTTTTTTTTTTTTCTGTCGACACGGTTTGGGGCAGTAAAAATGCTTCGATTGCCTTATGTAGCAACTTTTCTGAAAGAAAAGTGAATCTATTTGGTACTTTGGGGGGTCAAAAGTAAAAAATTTCCAATATTTTTTAAATGCGACGGGAAAAACCATAAAAAAATTTGGGAAAAACGGGAGTTTTTACGCAAAACCAGTTTTCGACATAATCAATTTTTTTATTTTGCTATATTTACTATATTACTATATTTTGCCTAACTAATCGATGTAAATACTTGAAATTTTCACCAAATGTTTAGATTAGCTTTCTCTATACACCATTAAATTTTCAAAGTATTTTGACTTTTATTGAGCTATTTATAGACAATTGAAATTTTCAATTTTTTTAAGTATTTTTTTTTTAAATAACGATAAAATTTTTTGGCTGCCCAGAAAATCTTGAAAATTTAATATAAGGTTTGTTATAAGTTGTTCCTTAACTGATAAAAAAAAATCTAAAATCGTAAGTCACAATTTTTTTTTATAAGTGCTCAAAGTTCCAATTTATACGAAATATGTAAAAATCACGATAATTTGCAAGTTATTTTGTAGATAAAAATTCATAAAATTTTTTCTGTTCATACTTAAGGTTCAAAATGTTAACACTAGGTTATCCATAAGCTACTCTTCAAAAATCTTTAAAAAAATTTCTACCGGAATTAGAGGAAAAAATTTTATGACTGTTTGAAATTTAAATATTTACGAAATTGCATAAAATAGCGATTTATTCTCAAACGATTTTAAATATTTTTTATAATTCAAAAAGTATAAGTCGCAGATTTTTGAAATTTCTACCAGCTGTTAAGATTCTAGACTGATAAAGATATCGGTTTTTTTAAAATGCTCTAACTCAAAAATGAAAAACCGCAACAACTTGAAATTTTCACCAAATCTTTATATTGACGTTCTCTATACATGGTTATGATTTCAAAGTATTTTGACATATTTTGACTTATTTATAGACAATTTAAATTTTCGATTTTTGTTAAATTTTTGTTTTAAACATCTATAAAATTTAATTGGTTGAGCGAAAACTCTTGAAAATTTTATACTTGGTTTATAAGAAGTTAAACTTATCGTAACTAAAAAATATCGGTGATCGGTTAACTCAATTTTTATTTATAAGCCCTTAATGCTCAAATTTGTATAAAATGGGTAAAAATCATGATCATTTGCAAGTTATTTTGTAGATAAAAATTCATAAAATTTTTTTTGTTCATACTTAAGGTTCAAAATTTTAACACTAGGTTATCTATGAGCTACTCTTCAAAAATCATTAAAAAAATTTCTACCGGACTAAGAGGAAAAAATTGTATGACTGTTTGAAATTTAAATATTTACGAAATTGCATAAAATAGCGATTTATTCTCAGACGATTTTAAATATTTCAAAAATTATTAAAATCCATAGGCACAATTCTTTTTTATAAGCGTTTGAACAACGAATATTGACATAAAATTACATGTAAAATATAATATAATGTAGAATGTTCTAGACTGACAAACAATATCGCTGTATGCGACTGCCAACCCATCCTAATTGAAAAATATATTTATCGTTTCAAAATAAAATATACTTTTTACAATGTTTATAAATAACAATGTATTATATCTTAGACAAACATATGAACTCCGTTCAGAATCGTTATTCGTATACAATGATATCTATCATTGCATTCAAATTTAACAAATCCATTATAATAATGACCTATCCTATAAGCGAGGTGCACTCCACCCCTAACTGTACAGCAGAGCGAAGCCCATCCGGTTCTTTTTTATATTAAAGTTTAATAATAATAATATAATTTATACATCAATTGAATACATAACATGGAACATTATTTTGACTAATCAGAAATAAAAACTTGAATAGCGAATTATTTTTTTTATATAATATAATTTACTATGTGCATTTATCACCGTTTCTTATTATTTTATATATTCCTATTGTTTGTATGTGAATCTTCATAATTTGTATTTTTAATATTATTGAAGCTTGTGTGTGCTAATCGCTGCAACCTTTTATTGTCAAATTGTATTATATAGAGTATTATTTTAGATACTAGTGTGATTTATTACACAGATTTTAGGTAGTGCAGCTGGCTAGTCTGCAACTACACTCCAAGTGTGTGTTTTTATTTTAGTATTCATTTACTCTTGGGTCAAAATGGCAATATTTATTATTTTATTATTTATACCTTTATGTTGCTATTATATATTTGTATACTTATTATAATTTAATTGTTAGGCTAAAAAGGTCAAAATTACACCATCACTACACAGCAACATAGTTAACTTTTTTACATTCATTTGAGTAACTATTTACATATTAGTTCCTAGTGTTCATAATTTTAAGTACACACAAAATACACCTTACACATCATTCATTCACATAGCTGAACAGTTTTGTGCAGCGTTCACAAAAATTTCTGATTGAGCTATCACTTAACAATACACACCGCTAATCAGTCGTATTGTAAAAAAGATAATATGCAAATTAATAATCAGGTTAAACGTAATACAATAATATGTTCCCGGTTTAAACATAAGTATTTGATAAATATTATAAATATAATTCAAATTGAATGTGAATAATTCAAGATTGTTAAACATTTACTTAAATATTTATATATATATATATATATAGTGCTCAACTTGAAATGGGATAGAGTACCTCAACTAATTTTCAGGCATTTTAGTTTCCTCCTATTATTATGTTATAATTATAATGCTCAAGAAGTTTTGGGAATGCCTTTTTTTTTTTTTTTTTTATAAACAGTCTCCTTTCTTTAATTTTACTAAGTCAAGCACTGTTTAAATATAAATATATAGAGGAGAGAAATTGTATACTTACACACAAACCAGAAGTATATTCAAAATGCTGTTTTATTAATTTTTCAACCAAATAATTTAAACATTCCAAAATTAATTCAGTTTCTTTATTTTCATTCAACCATTTAATTAATTTCTAGAAATAAATTTAAAAATTTAGAATATATAATACACTTAAACAAATTCTGATGCAAACTTATATTTTTAACTACCTTAATAATCAACGGATGTTGTAAAAATAATTCAGTTTGAAACTCACAAGAAAGTTTCTTTTTAAAAATATAACAAATTTCTGAAATACATGAATCATTTAATTCCTTTTTATCTTCAAATAATAACCATTGTCTATCTTCACAAAAATCAATTACAGGAAAATACCAATCTATAGCATTATTTGTTTGGTCATATGATGTATTTGAATAATCAACCAAACTATAAGATGTATCATCATCTGCTGTATTAACTGCTAAATCACCATCACTGAACCATTCCCTGAAAAAAATTAAATTTTTATTTTCAATTTGAATAAAAATAATACATTTGAAAACTTTTTCTTACATTGCTATTTTAAATTGTATAAATCTGTTTCTTTTGATATTAAATGTTATAAACCGAGCATATCAATACTCAAATTTGAAGTGTAACACAGTTTATCAATTGCATCTATTAACACTTGCCAACTTTATGCTAATAATTTTAATTCACGGTATTTTTAGGCAGTTTAAAAACAATTGATTAATTTTACTTATTATACTATAATACGTAATTAAAATAATTTTCAATTTAAAGAACTAACGAATTTTCTTATCATAAACATCGTGTTGATAAGCCCGTATAATCTACAAACATTTCAAAGACGCTTTAAGTATGTAAAGTAAATATAGTTAAGTCTATGAAATATAAAAGACAATGCCGACTGATAATACGGATTACGATATGACCAAGTTTATTGAGGAATATCGTTTCTGAAAATCTATAATTATGAATTATTTTGTAAGAGTATCATAATCTGTTTTTGTATTTTAATATAATAATTGTCAACATTTTTTTTAAGTCCTATTAATTTTAATTTTGAAAAATGGCTTTGCAAACTTTTTTAAAGTTTTCTCGTAGTTCAACCAACCAAATCACTGGGTGTAAGTACGAAAAAATTAGTTTCATTTTATTAATATTTATATTATTTCGTTTATATTGTAGGTGTTGCACAGTTTCCGTTATTAATTAATATCCGAGGCCTTAAGAACTTCAAACCTCCTATAACATATGATCGTAACTAAACCATTTTTTAGTTTTCAGAATCATATTGATAATCATATTTATTCCAATTTCAGACGTTCAGATGCCTGAAAGACCTAAACTTCATTACATTGACAGGGTACCAAATTACTCTAATAGCAATATTAGACCTCCAAAAATGCATAAAATGTTAGGATTAATGAGAGGGCCAGAATTAGTCCACAATAAACTTATTCATAAACAGTATGGAATCCAGGTAAAATTAAATGATAACTTATTACAGTTAACGAATGTGCATACACTATTTTAAATTCATAAGTGAATGACAATTAATTGTATGTATTGAATACTAAAATAAATAATTAATTAATTAGCTTGAAACATGTAATTGTTTTAAGACTAATATTCAATTTGATTATTTTCTTAGGCAACTGGAGGAGGCCGAATGAGATTTATACATTTTGAAGTTATTCGTATGGGATTATTAAGAAAATTAGATTGGTCTAGAATGTTTGCTATTTGGAGAATTGATTCACCATGGCAAGCTGTTACTAAAAAGGTGAAATAAAATGAAATATGTAGAAATATTTTTAAAAAGTATATTTTACTAGGGTCAAGGACAGCGGATGGGTGGTGGAAAAGGTAGTATTGATCATTATGTAACTCCTGTAAGATCTGGCAGAATTATAATTGAAGTTGCGGGGAATTGTGAATACATAGAAGTATGTATTTTTAATTTATATATATTTTGTAGATAAAAAATAAAATACCAAAAAGTTTTACTTCTTTAAACCTATTCCATTAAAATTTAACTGAATATTAAGATATCAATAATACATTGGTCATTATCAAATATTATTTGTATATTATAGGTAAAAGACATTTTAAGTAAAATTGCAGCTAAACTCCCATTTCAAGCTAAAGCTGTCAGCCAGGATATTTTGAATTTCGATGCAGCCAAAACAAAATGGCAGGAAGAAAACAATCAAAACCCTTATTCTATGGAATATTTAATTAAAAATAACATGGATGATTTACAACGAAAAATTAAAAGAATTGATCACTTCTTTTTTGGAAAATATGTATAAGATTCAATTTATGTGAAATAATAAATAAATGTATAGTTAATGTTTAAATATCCGACTTATTGTGTTGTATTAAACAGTTTATTTTCTAAACCATTAATATTAAACTTAATTAATTATGTAATGGGACTTTTGAAAATTATTTAACCACATTAAATTTAATTAAAATCACGTAATGAAATAATAATAAAAATAAAAAATACGCGTATGGTAGTGGATAAAATAAAATTTAATATTAAATAAATAGTAGAATTACATCGAGAATATAATTTTTCATGAATGTTTTATTGGATAGGCCTTAAGCACAATCGTTAAAATAAATAGTTTAAATTACAGTTTATTTATGAGATTTATCACTAGAAACTAGTTTTATATTATATATTATGTATATTTAAAACATACGTCAGAAAAATATCGTACGAAAAAAAACCGTGCGTACAAAACAATCATTTCAAATCGTAACAATAATGATATAAATACGAGTTACACAATAATTCTAAACACATCGTGCGCGCGTGCTCGCTATAATTATAGGGTAAACATGTTCATTGGTTCCGTGTATGCGATCGGAATCGTTACATAAATAGTTCGCCGAGTTGTGGTGTGTGTACGACGAAATGATCGTCACAGACGGTAACGCACGTCGCAAGCGACATTATACCGCCGGTCCGGCGGACGAATGTGTGGCGGCTGCGGAACGGTTGGACGATTTGGGTTCGGAGAATATCAGCACGTCGTAAACAACGTTCAAAGCGGCTGCGACGGCGAAAAACGCAAACACCCACCAGCCCAGGTACGCGTGCACGTACGGATAACTCTTGATGACCGAAAAGGCGACCACGTAGCTGAACGCGAGGGCGACGTGCTCGCCGGGCGTGTTCTTCGCGGGCAAGTTGGGCACCAACGCGACGCTGCTGGACATGATGAACATTATCAATCCCATTAGCGGTATGAAGCTCAACAGCTGTGAACCCAGGCGGTTGAGGAACAGCCGGCGGGCCAGATTGTACGCGGCGATCACGAGGCTGGCCACCAGTATGCCGGTGGACGACAGTATGGTGATGGACTCCCGATGGTCCATGGCGGAAGACACGAAACTGCCGATCACGAGGAACGCGGCCAGCACGACGGCTATGAAGTACGAGTTGAGCACGCGAATCCCCGAGTCGCCCACCAGCTGGGCGGCGTATGAGACGATCACCAGCGGCCCGGACAGCTGTTGGAGTACCAGGTGCAGACAGAGCGCCAAGAACGGCCGGTAAACGTCCGATCGGTTGACGTGCCTGAAGAACGACGGGCCGGGAGTGGCAGCGGCAGCGGCAGCGGTGCCTGTGGTGGCCAGTTTCAACCTGAGCTTGGAGTACTCGGCGTCGCCGATTCTGCCCCGGGACTCCAGCCACGCAGGGCTCTCGGGCACGAACAAGCGGACCAACACGAACGAGGCGACGGTGCTCAGCGCCACAATGGTCGCGGTCTGCGAGTAACTGAGCAAGGAGCCGGCCAGGTAAACGCACAGCACGCCCAGCGCCGTGTACACGACGGGCCTGGCCGCGGACCGCGTCGGGAAACACTCGGCGCTGTACGCGGAGGCTGATACCGCCACGATGCCCACGTACATGCCGGTCAGCGCACGGCCCGTCAGGAAATTGGTGACGGTCAGACTGCTGATGGTCAGCATCCAGCCGATGACGCAGATCACATGACTCAGAAGAATGGCGCCCCGGGGGCCGAACGCGGTGATCAAGCTTTGAGAGACCAGACAGCCCGCTGCGGCGCCCAGAGAGGCCAGACTAGCTGCGAACAGACATTACAATAGATGATGTGTATTTCACTAACTAATCAGATACCTGGATTAGTATCGTGGTAAAACAAGATAGATCAATAACCGTCGTTAAACGGTGATCGAATAATTGTTGGGGACTCAGATGGGTTAAGTACACCGGCTACATTTAATCTTAAACCCCGTCCTCACCATTGTTCCTACGGTTTTCATGTACATGAATTCCGTGCACCCTTATATTAATTATCCAATCCGAGCATCGGAAACCAATCAAATTATCCGTGATTAAAATTGTATAAGTAAAAAAAATTCTAGTTGGAACCTATCTAATATTTTCAAGCAATATAATCAAATATTTCATTTTGCATCGAAATATTAAAAAAAAAATTTCGATTGCTTACTAAATGAATTGTTTTGAGAAGCACTATTAAGAAAAAATCAAAATGTACCTGTCATGTCCAATAGAAATTAGTTTTAATTCGGTGGTAATCGACCTTTAAAGAGATTTTCATTAAATTTATGGGTGTCATTTGAAAAAAGTAAAATCAAAATAATTTTATCTAAAAAAATGCATACATGGAATTTAATATTTTCTCAAAAAACTACTAATATTTTAAAGTTAAATTTTTTCTAGTAAAATTTATTCGCTTAAATTATTTCATAGTAAAAACGTTGATAATTGTATTATTTTTTTACACAGATGAAAGCTCGTAGCTAACAACATCTCGTTCGGTTTAAATTAATTTCATTGAAATTTGTGCCTGTTTATTATGCTTTAAATAATAAATTAATATACATTTGTACATAACAAATTATTTTAAATATTTAAGATTTAAATAAGAAGTTATTCTGTTATAATAATACAGGCAATCAATACAAATAATATAATACTATAATTATGTAATATGCAATGGATACTATGACGTAATGTTTTTAAAAAGTAAGAGGGAAAATATTCTGTTATGTCCATTCGTTACTTTATCAGTTCCGATCAAATTAAATTCTCATAAATTACGTTTTGGATGAAATGCAACGTAATATTTTTAAATTCGAAAACCACAAAATTTATTTGTTAACATTGAACAATAAGAGCATAATAAATTAAAGTATAAAATTATGAACATGAAAACTAACTCATTTCCAATTAATGTACTAATTTTATCATTTACAAACATATTTATTCAAACCGAATTTGATTACTTATTTAGTATACTGTGTTAAAAACTTACCAAACCACGTTGCATTTCGATATATTAATGGCAAATCCCACATCGATAAGCCCGTATAACCCAAAACGGCTCCAGAAATAATGCATGGTAATAGTGATATAACAGCTAAAATACCCTAGAAAATCAATTAACATGCACATTTTTAATAAAGAGTGTACAAGACAAATTAAATTATTAACTGAAATAGTTATTTATGAAATACTTGTGTCACTGAAGAATTATTCAATGGTTTTTGAATGTTAACAGTGGATTCAGAAGGCGTACTTGGTCCCGGTATATTTTCCATTTTATTATAAATCTCTAATAATTTGAACCATCAATAGTTATGTTCGAATATAAACAGTACACTAAAGTTTATAACATTTCTGTCCAGAAATGTAATGTATTTGGATGGCTTCAAAACGGTGTCGGATGACTATTGCTTATTGGGTGTACTCAATACGTAATAAGAAGATATAATAACAGTATGACATACTATACACACAGCACAACTCATGTTTTTATTATAATATTAGGTCTGAGCAAAGTTCAAAACATGTGACCAACAATTTACTATTTAATGTTGAAGATTTATCAAAATAATTGTATACATTTTGTACAATATACTCACATGTTGATGCAATTACAATTGTATATCAAATTAATTATTTATGACAACCATAACAGTTCATTTATAATATAACTATATTTTTAAGTGGGTTTGAAGCATCATTTAGACCACACCTATATACGGAATATTTTTAGATTAGATAGTGCCATACACTATTATTTTTAACTGCATTAGTCGGGTTGTTTTTCATAAGAGTTCAAACTGTTTAGATTAAACATAAAAAATATATTTAAATTATTCATCAATTTAATGTTTTAATCAGAAAATGGAATTTGATAGTGGTTCAAATGGTTTTCAGAAAAACTCAAGTAATTATTTAACAGTAACATATAAAATACGATTTAAATATTAATATATATTTTTTTAAGTTACTTTTAATCAAGAACCCTCAAAAAAAAGAATCAGATCAGGAGCTAATGCTAGAGAAAGGGATCGAACTCAAAGGTATACACTTTTTAATAAAATTTCATAAAAATATATAACATTTTACATTTTATTTAGTGTTAACTCGGCATTTGATATTTTACGGAATATGATACCCATTGATCCACCTGATCGAAAGCTATCTAAAATAGAAACATTACAACTGGCTACAAAATATATCAATCATTTGTCTCAAATATTAACTTCTGGTAAATATGCCTTAAAGTTATTGTCAATTAGTGAAAACAATTCATTTTGAACTGTAGTATTATCAGGACAATTTATAAGAATAGAATTTTTCTTCTTCTACTGACATTTATTACTCTTTATGTGTTGCTAATAGAATTACAAACAAACCATCAGTAAAATAATTTATAAGACAAAAGAGAATAAATATATATATAGATATGCTTATATATATGTTTCAATCCTGGTAATGTTTTCTATTACTTTAAATTAATAATTTACTTGTATTTTAATAAATTTAATTCAGATATTAAAATAAACGCACATACCTCATGGATAATGTTATTCTAATATTTGAATACTGGCTAAAAATTAATTAGCGTTTATTAGTGGTTATGATTGGTTTAGAATTTTTAGATAGAACTAATTTTATAAATAATTTTTAGTAAAATGAATAGTATTTCATAGAAATTATTTATTTTTTGCAAATTATAAACCATTTAGTGTATTACACACTATTTCATTCGTGCAATATATTACATTATTATTATTAACTCATAATATAATTATATCACAAATTTAATAACATGTTATATGTTTGTTTAGGGAGTAATGAACAAGAACACAGTACCTATGATGTATGTATTTTTTGTTTAACTAATACAATTAATTCTTAAATAGTACTCATACAAAATAACAAAAACTCAAAATAACATATTTCACCAAAATGTATTTATTATTATATATACCTATTTATATATTTTTTTTATTATTTCTTTTCATAATTATAAATTAAGTGAATTATATAGTTCAAGTTATGTGTATGTACAACAATTACATTCAAATAAAAAAAATATACTGTCAATTATTATATACATTTCATATGTGCACGGTAATATAAAGCACAAACTAAAATAAACCAAAAAGGAACACACTAAAATAACAAAATACAATCCATTAACGTAAAAGATCATGACATTTTGTTAGTTATTTATATGATTCAATTAAATTTCATATCGGAAAAATAAATTAAATTTAAATACTACAACTTCACATATTATGAATCAATACTTACATATAAATATATAATAGTTATTAAGACAAATCACTACCATTATTATTATGCTTATACAAATAATAAAATGAAATTTAAACTGATTAAGGTTTACAAGTAAAATGATTTTTGCTACTTCAAAATAGCACCATACAATATACTTTTGGTAAATATTTTTATTTTACAATTGGTTAATAATTAAATACATAAATTATAATATTTTATAAACCAGTTAATACATTTTCAATCTAATATTAAATCTGATAAATAATCAAATACAATATATATTATTTATAAAGGAAATTAAAAATTTCATGAAAAAAAATTATAATTTATTTAATATGTTGTAAAAATTAGTAACGCAATTTATTTAAAACATATGATAATAATAACAATGGCAAAATAAATAATGAATACAATTAGTGCCTTGAGAGATAAAATGTATCAAAGTTTGGTGGTACAGTCAAGGTCAACGTAAAAGTTGTAAACAATAACATACTGTATTTATTTTTTCAAATAATTTAGTATGTTTATATAAAATTGTTGTAATTAATGTCTTATTTATTTTAATTTTTTATTGGCTGTTTAAATTTTTATTAATGCCAAAGTCAACTGGTACATATAAATTAATATATTGCTAAAAAAACTAATTAGGAATGACTGTATACTTCAAATTAATTATTTAATAAGGTCAATCAGTAAGCATTTCTAATTATACTTGATATATCCTAGAAGTGCGACGGATTGATTTTGATAAGGGTGCAGCAAATACAAAAATGTAATTGCACTTATGTTTATTAATTAGGTACTAATTATTAAGTATTAAGTACTTATTAGACTAATATATTAAAACAATTTAAGTAAAATATTAGCAATTAAAAATTTTAATACAAGCATAATCTTAATATTAAATGATTACAACATTTATGTATAATGTGAAATGTTCAGAATAAAATTTAAAGAAGAAATAATAATATTGATATTCCAGCTCTTATTTACTTTAAAATATTTAAATAATTAATGCACAAATTTAAATTGATTATGTCAATGGATAAATCTTAAAAAGTACTCAATTAATAATATTATGGAAAATTTCATACATTTTATAATTAATGTAAGGAAGTAATTAATAATAAATATTAAATAATATATAATTACTATACTTACACATTTGATTAATAAAATTACCATAAGTCATATAATTTTATAATTTATAGTATATATTCATATAGTAACTTTATATATAAATAAAAAAAAAAAAAACATAATATTATAAACATTTTCTCCATCATAATTTTAATTATAAATAACTAAAAAATTGAGTTGGGATATACTATTTAAATATTCCACTCATATTATCTTCTATAGATTAATGTACATCATTACTTTTTTGATGTATGGTAATTTTTTTCACAATTAAATTAATAATTTACCTGTGTAATTGAAAGTTATGGTCTTCCTCGTGCAGCTTCTTCGAGTGCACGGACTTTCATTTCTCGCTCTCTCTGTTGTTGTTGTTGCCTATGTTTTATACAAAATATATAATTGACTATGCACAAATGTTATACATTTAGTATAGAACATTTTTTTATACTAATATCAAAAGGACTACAAATGGTTGAGATTCAAAAAGGTAAAATATTTCTTTATTTTCTTCAGTATTTTTACTGTCAGAGAAAATTACAAATTAAATCAAACCTACAAAGAACTATTTGTGACTGAATTCCCAAACAATTAATTAATTTTAATTTAAGTTGATAATCAACAAGTCTCATACATACCTAATAAATTCTTCATGCGCCATAAAAGCTTGATGTGGAAAACGTTCACGTTCCATCATCATTTGTCTTTGAAAATGTTCATGTGCAACCTATTTAGAAAAATGAATCAAATCAATATATATTTTTTAAATTCAAATTATATTGAGGTGTTCTAGTTAATACTTAAATATTAATTTTAATTTACATGACCAAAAAGTTAAAATCATGGTTTGTTAATTATACAATTTTTCATTTTAAGATATGTGTAATATTAACATAAAACTATTTGAAGGAAGGGTTTATAAAAGATTACATTAGTTATTATAATTTTTGAAAAAGTAAAATAGTGAATTATTGATTATTTTCATATATTTATAAATGAAGATATATATATATATATATATATATATATATATATACACACATGTTAAGATATTAAAAAAGCAATATTCTTGCAAGATTAAGCAATTTATAATTTTTAACCAATTTAAGACATACAATAAATTAAATCTTAAATATGTAATTTCTAGTTATATTATGTTATATTATGTTTCATTTAAATCTAAAAATATAAAATGGTCTTACTTGATCTGCAAATGGCCGAGCTAACACATCACTTGGATGATGAAGTCCTAATGTAGGATCACGACCAGGTAAAAGATTTGGACGAGGATAAGCACCAGTTGCTAAAATTAGTATAAATTCATCACATATTAATACTAAATAGACATATATCTCAATTAATAAAAATATATATATTATATTTCTTTTAAATATAATTTTTAACTTAACTTTAAAATTTACAAAAAATGTAAATGAGTACTTTTATAAATAGTAGAATACCTTATTAAAATATAGAAATAAGTTTAAAAATAATACAATTTTATTTTGGATTTATATTATCTATTTAATGATAGAATGAAATTAATAACTCACTAAAATACATTTAAATTGTAATAAAAATTTACTTTTAAATAAATTAATGTTTATCTTATTTTCTCCATTTTTATCTACATATACATACATTAATTTAATTTAATTAATCAGAGAACTTATTAAATACAATTATTTTATTATAATTAATAATATATTTTATTGAATTAATATAATTTTAACTACAAAATTTTATAATAAAATTTAAATTGAATTAATGTTGAGTAGATGTATTACAGATATATTAAACATTAAAACTTAATGAAATAATCAGGGCTTTGCACCCCAAAAAATCTGAACCTGTAACACCCCTAAAAACCCTTAAAAAATCAAACACCTAAAATTCATATAACCTGAATGATTTTTTTTTTTTTAAATACCCAAATTAATCAAAACCCAGATAATTTTTTATTTTACAATCTTATTTCTTATATCTTATTTCAATGTTGTCATTAAATGTTTAATAGTAAAATTATTATTCATAGGAATAATTTCACAAATAGTATACAAAATTATTAATTAGTTGAATGTTTAAGTGTAAACAACTGGGATATGGCCTTAAAAAGATTACATTAATGATTATTCAGAAAATATTAATTTTTTGTTATATTTATATTATTATTTATGACAAGTATCTGTTGAACGACTATTTTCGGGGCTTAAATATATTTTGTCTGATTTAAGGAGCTCTTTAAAAACAGACATGTTGCAAAACATTCTGATGATAAAAAATAATCATACAGTTGGGCAATGATTTTTTTTTTTTTTGTATTATAATCATTTTTATTACAAACAGTGATTGTTAAATAAAACATTTTTTATTAATTAAACATCCTCTGATGTATTATTTGTCCCTATAGTTTATGGTTTGTAAAAATACGTAGTACTAATATAACAATGAGATACATAGTAAGTACTTAGTACTTCAATCCTGAAAAAAAGTTGCATTTATAAAATAAAATGTGTTATTGTAGAACACTTAAAATAATTAAAAAACAGTAAAACATTTTTTTGGTTGATTAGGTTAACACTAGACATCTATTTTTAAAGTAGTAAAAGATCAGCATATGGAAACTTACATAATGTACCCAAGTTAAGAACTTAAGGTACATAGATTATTAGATTTACATATGTGACAAGGACTACAATGCTTTACAAACCACCTATCAACTAAGACGTATACTAGATCTATACTCATTATTATGTATAATCCCCCTTCCCAAAAATAAATCATAGTTACACCATTGCTAGAAAATAACATAAGGAAAGTTTGGTCTAAAAAAAATGTTACACAGTTGTATAAGAAATTAATATTTTTTTACATAGGCGGGTATTAAAAAATATAAATATATCATTAGTGGAAGGGAACTCAGCCTCCCTTTCCACCAAGGAAAAATAAGATTTTTCCTCAACTACTAATACCCGAATTAACCAATATCAACTTGAATAATAACGGTTATTAATACCCAAACGTTTATTTAAATGTTGTATTGCGGTGTTTGAATACTCGAATATATTCAACACCCAAAACCCGCATAAATTATTCGGGTGCAAAGCCTTGGAAATAAATAAATAATTAGTTATACATACAACCAAGTGGATAAACTGAAGGTGAAGAAGCAGAAGCTGAGCTATCAGCAGCAGCGGCTGCAGCAGCAGCAGCAGCTTGCTGTCCTGGATGTAAATGAAGGTGAGTATGAGAATGTGCATGAGTATGTGCATGATATTCAGGTGAAATGCCAGCTAACTGCAATCTGACCATGGGATCAGTTGCCAAAGCTAAACGATTTGCTTCCTCAGAAGATGGTCCAGAAGGGCCTCCACTTGAATTATTTTGGTTTGAATTTCCATTTGGACCACCAGCTATAAAAATTTAAAACATAAAAATGTTATTTCATAAACATTAAATGAAAAATTAATATTACCAAGTCTATCCATTCGTTCTCGATCTAATGGATTCATATTACTAGGAGTAGAAGGCTGACTAGGAGCTCCAGGTGATGGATACAACCCAAATGGATGTATACCAGGGGTTCCTCCATAACGACGCTGGAGTTCAATCCAATGTGGATCAATTCTGGGAGGACCAGATGATCCAGACTTTAAAAATTCATCTTTTAGTCTATCATTCAATTCTTTTTCTCTAAGTTCTCTTAATTCTCTTTCACGTTTTTCACGTTCCATTTGTTCAAATTCAAATCTAAAAAATATGCACTGATAAACTATCTTTCAAATAGTAATTATTATAGTTTAAATTACCTGTCACGTGGATACATATTAAATTGATAATGCAACATTGGATCAATGCAATGAGGTGGTAAACCTAATCCAGGTCCAGAACGTTGTAATGACACAGGAGAAAATCCAGCATGTGGTCTAGCATATTCACTGTTTCAAAAAAAAAAAAAGTTTCAAACTTTTAAACATTAAAATATTTTAGAGTGAAAAAAGTAAAGCTATTAATAAAATATATAGAAAACAACTTTAATCTAAAATAATTATATGAGATGCTACTACTACAACTAAATTGAAGACTAATTGTTTTTGTTGTAAAGACTTCAAATATAAAAATGAACAAAATTTATAATTAAAGAAATATTTTTTATTTGTTTTATATAATTATGTACCTAAGCTGCCGTAATGCAGGAGTATCAGGGTATATTGGAGTGTTGGCTGGTGTTCCTCTATGTTGATAACTATTGACTCTATCATATGGTGATTGAAGTGCTTCAATACTACCTCGAGAAGGTGGCTTAACAACTTGTTCATTAGCAACTTGCATATGTTTATCATTATTTGAATTTTTTCTCTAAAAAAAAAAAAATGCAATTAAATACAAATTACAAAAAAAGTCATTAAATAATTACTGAATGTGATTTTTCACGTTCGTCTCTCTCTTTTTCAGCTTGTCGTCTAGTTCTTTCTTCACGCTTTCTACTAAGTTTGGACTCAGGTACTGGTTTGAAGGTTAAATCAGTACGACAACATGAATTGTAATCACCTCTGTTCCAATGTCTCAAAAATCTAAATTAAGATATATAAATATTATCAGAAGTCTTAAATATAAATAATGGATCAATATAATAGATATACTATTATATAGTACATAATATTTAACATTAAGTATAAGATTATAATATTAATAATATATAAAAAGTTGTACATTGCGCTTTGGCTACGATGACATTCACTATCTTCAATTTTAGGTTCAGGTGATGGTCCATGTGGTATATGTAAGTTTGGACTTGGTGAACTTTCTTCTTCATTGTTGCCATCATCAGTACTTTGACTCATCAACTGATCAGGCTTCATCATTTCTATTCCTGGTGGCATTCCTGTAGCTAATTCCATAGCACCCATGTAACCTATTATAATAAATAATAATTAAACTACACAATATTATTAGAGATAGAACTTAAACAAACATTTTAAATTACTTAAAAGTTTTAGTATTAATTATTTAAAATATTTCAATGAAACTATTGAAAATTATTTAATAAATTGTAAATCAAAAGTTAAATTCTTAAAAAGTTGATTTTTACCATGCATGGCAGTATGGGCTCTCAATGCTTCCAAAGATAATGGTGTATGATGTTTAATAGCACTTGCTTGAGGAGGTAAATTTCGACTTGAACCTAAAAATTTTATTAAAAAATAAAAAATTACGCAGAAAAATTATTTTTAGTATTAATTTACCATGTACAGACGAAGAAGCATGTTGATGATGGTGGGTATGCTGATGATGATGAGTGTGACTACCATTTGCTGCATTACCAGCACCACCATGAGTAGATAATGATGAGGAAGTTGTGTGTGAAAGAGTTGCTGATATATGGCTTGAGCCTGACTGAGGGCTGTTTCCTCTTTTTAACTTATGCTGTACTAATTGTGAAGATGAAGTAGTTGAATGGGATAAAGTATGTTTATCTGTAGAACTTGAAAGATGTTGAACAGATGTTGAACTAGAATGATGAGTAATTTCTTCATCAATCCGACTGCTAGTACTAACTGAATGATGATGATGAGCTGTCATTGTTGTAGTTTCATCAGGACCTCTTTTACTTGGTGGCGGTATAGGATAAGGAGCATAAGGGAATCCATATGGTGGATATCCTGCATATGCAGGATGAGCATGAGGATGATAAGGATTATGCAGAACTGCATGTGCAGCTGCAGCAGCAGCAAATAATGAATGTGGATGTAATAATGGATGATGAGGATGCATAGCAGCAAATGGATGATGAGGTGGAACTCCACCTGCAGGAGATATTCGGTTTAATGAGGATATTTGTTGTGAAGGATGCATTACAGGTTGAGGAATAGATGATGGAGGAGCAAATAATGGTGCTGAAGAAGTTTGAGTATGTGATTTGGCTTGTAATGGAGATTTTAACTCTGGTTCTTTTTTAATTGTTTCAACCGACATATTAGCTAAGTCTGTATTAACAGTAATAGCAGAACTTGTTGCTTGTAATGGTTGAGAGACAGCACCAGGACCATTGTAACCGGGTACTTTGACTTCTTTTAATGATTGTAATGGATCAGATATTTCTTGCTTTATTTTTAAATTTTGTGGTTCCAATTGTGTTTCATACACAGGAGCATGCATTTTATCTGAAATTTGATTGTTATACGGATAAAATGGAGTAGCAAATGATTGTGTGACCGGTGCGGAAACAGAAGGCACATTTAATGATTTGTCTCCAATTCTTTCATGATCATTAAATGAATTTTGATAAGTTGGTACAAGTATTTGAGGTTGATTAGGAGTAGGTGGTTTTATTGTCTCTGATCGCCTAGGTGAATAAGATGTTAAAGCAATTGGTGAAGTCATGCATTCTTCTTGAACAGGTTGTTCGATTTGTGGTTGGGATACTTCTTCAGAAATAATTGTAGTAGTAGTCAATTCTTCTTTAACTTCAGCATCAGCATCTGAAGGTACATTTTCAGTTGCAAACTGAGTATTTGGTACTGTGTATGATATTTTTTCTACTGATTCTTTTTCAACCTCTTCAGTTGAGTTAACTGACTGTTGAGATTCTTCTGGCACATCCACATTCATAGGTTCATCGTTTGTTTCATTTTTAATTGATACATTTTCATTATTGTTAACATTTTCAGCTGAAATAACTATCATATCTTCAGACTGGGATTCAGTATTTTGTTCTTGAATAGGTTCCTCTTTAGGAATAACATCAGAGGTAAATTCAGATTCTGGTTGGGTTTCTGTTTGTATAGTATCAGATGTTTCAGTTTCTTGATTCATGGATTCACTAGATGCTACAGTAGCAACTTGAGCTTCATCATCATTACCAGAATATCCATCAGAACTTGTACTCTCAGAATGGTTGGATTCGCGTTTCAAAGGACTTTCTTCTTCACCATCAGTATCTAATGATCGCTTTTTTGGAGTATCACTCAAATTTCCCTAAATAAATTTTTAATTATAGAAACATTTAATACTCAAACTAATTTAAAATATAATACAATTTTAAACAAAAAGTATTTAAGTACCTTAGATTTAGATTTATCAGCTGAAGGTGATGCAACTGATGTTTCTTTTTTTTCATTATCTTGAATTATTTCAGGTGTGTTAGCTCTGCTTCGCTTTGATCTACTCTGGATACTTTTAGTAGGCTAAAAAAAAAAAAAAAATTTAAATAAATAATAAAAAAATAAAAATGTTTCATGATGAACATTGATGTTAGTACCGTTTCTTTAGATTTATTACGGGTACGCATTCTACTTGGAGATTCAGCAGTAACAGTGACATCAGAAGTAGCTGGACTAGGACACTCAGCAGGTGATTGAGGTGTAGGTGGTAATTCACCATATTTTTTATTATAACTGCGACATTCAAAACATAATAAATTGCCTTGCTTAGGTCCAATAGCTGCATTTTGCCAATCTCTAGTACCTATAAGTATATAAATAAAAAATAATATAAAAATACTTAATAAAAGGCATTATTTAAAATTTACTAGTTGCAAAACAATGATGACATCGAAATAGTGTAGTATTATCTCTAGAGTCAGAGTCATCTTCAGTATTTCCACCATCGTCTTCACTAACACCAGAACTCCCATCACCTATTAATGAAATAAGTATTAAAAAAAAAAAAAAACAGTATTTTTAAATTATAAAATATGTTATATACTAACCAGGTTCTTTTGATATAGGTGATGGACGTGAACCTGTACCTAGTAACAGATAAAATAATTTAGATAAAGAGCAATAATTAATGTTAAATAATGTTAAGTAGAAAAAATGTTATATATTTATGAAAAATGTAATATTAATGTAATTTTTTTAAATATTAATATTGAAAAAAAAAAAAATTTTTGCAAAAAGTTAATATTTTGGTGCTGGTTTCAAAGTAAGTTTAATAAAATAATTAAAAAATGTAATTAAAATTATAATAAGTAAATGGATAATAAAAAATATATAAATAAATAGTTTATATATAGAAATTAATAAATAAATGCTTAGCCTGGAGTATAACTACACAAATTGTATTATTATTAAATCAAAATTTTATTGACTTTGTATATATACCTGAATTTAAACCAGTCATATTTTATAAATATAATAATACTTCAGAATAAGCATGGAATTAATTATTTTTACACATAAGCTATTTATTTTATTTGTGTATAAAGTATATTAAATAATAATAGTAATACAATGGGGTAAACAACAATACCAATAATAGGGTGGAATAATAAAAAATTGTGAATTACTAGTTTCATCTTTTTGAGCACTAGATGGTCTTGTAGCTCTTGTAGTTCTAATTCGTCTCAAAGAGCCTTGTCTTCTTCTTCTATGGGGTCTATTATTATTAGCACCCGGTGTTTTTTTCCATAAATAATAGTACTCAACTAATTCCGGCTAAAATAAAATTATTTTTAAGTTATTTAATAAAACATTTGTAATTAAAATACTAACAGTATCCTTATGGGGTAGTAAATCTTTTCTGATTCTGTGAAAATTTTTTCCATATTGTCTTAATCCTTTTACAAATTTTTTCTAAAATAGAAAATTAATAATTAATAACACTTTAGATAATACCTAGTATTAATTTTTAATACCGTTTCTTCTTCAGACCACTTTTTATCAATTCCTTTAGGCATTGGACACTTTACTAGTGCTTGTAAAGCTTTTCCTGGGTCATAACCAGAATCATGTAACTAAAATTAAAAAAAAAAAAATTAGCGTTATTTTTTTTTAATTTTTAGAACTTCAACATTAGGAATTTTAAAGCCTTGATCGTAATAAAAAAATTTAGTAATTTTTACTTACAATATGAAAAGCGTTAATTGTTGTATCATCCCGTGATGCTGCAATACATCCTTCGTCAGCAGAGCCACCATCACACATACCCGCATATGCAGCCATGGAACGAGCTGCACGTAAATAAACTAATAAATCTCTATCTCTTACAGTACCTGATACCCAACGGGCTTCTTCTCTATCCTCTCCAACTACTCCATTTGAACTGTTACTAACTGTTCGATAATCTGGTAATCTAGCCTAAATAAAGAAGAATATATTAACTAACAGTTTTGTTGAATTTTAATACTTATTTTAATTTACCTGATGAGATGGTCCAACTCTAATCTCCCCTTGGGTTGAACCCATTGTTCATTCGGGTTCTTTGTATATTAGCTTTTCTAGATCATATTGAAATTGTTTTGCTTAGTAAATTTTCATTATTTCAAAGAACTGCACCTGAAAATACCATAAAAAATGAAGTTAATAAACAAAGTAACAACAATTGTTGATGACTTGGTAGAATATTAAAAAATTAGGCACATAATGATTGACAGTTAAATACTTAAATAAAAACTATTCAATTATCTAACTTTCTACATTAGAATTGAAGTGTTTTATTTAAGTGCTAATAATAATAAATTAAAAATATGTTTTTTTTTTAACCATAATACTTAAAAGCACTTTATAAATGATACAGATATAAAATAAAGTAGATTAACATTATTGTTAAAATGTTGTTTATTTATTAAATTTATTTATGAAAAGTATCTTTGATTTACTAAAACATCAACAATTAGTGAAGAAATTAAGATACAGAATTAAATACATAATTTTCAATCTAAATATTTCAAAAAGCTTAACTACAAATGTAAGTACAAGAACAATTATAATAAAAAATTAAAGTATTCATATAATTTAAGAAGTTAATAATTCAATAAGTTTCAATTGTCTATGTAGACCCTACATATTATGTACATAATATAATATTTGATGTAGATACCAGATAAACTAGACATGTATTAATGTGATAAATAAATAAGTCAGATTAAATATTTTGTTTTGGCCACTAAATAATTTTAAGTTAATCTAATAAAATTATTATTTTTTATCCTAAATTAAAGAATATTTAGATACATTAAACATGATTATTATTTATTAACTATAATTATGAAACTAAAATTGCTTATATTAACAGTTAAGAATAATTTTTTTCTTTATTTAATCTATTGTAATTATAGATCATTATTATAATGTTGTATATATTTTTTAGATAGTGAATATAATTATAAGAGAACTATGTATAACCAATAAATTATTGATTTTATTGTAAAACACAATTTCAATAAGGCCATATTTAATAAATATTGAATAACAAAAATTATTGCATAACAAACAACCTAATATATATTTAAAATTACACTCAACTAGTGAAAACCAATAATTATAGACAGTCAATTATTTAATGAATGGTGCAGACTGATAGTAGTTTTAGCATTGAAAAACGGTTTTAAATGAAAATATAGGTATACATTTAAAATATGAAGTTGAACATTTTATTAACAATTCTAAAAGAAAATATTTTATATTTTATATTTAGATTCAATATCAAAAGTATTAGTAAACACAAAACAATATTTATATTTTTAAATAGATTTAAGAAAAATATGGGTAAAATTGAGGTTTTTAAAGAGAGATAAATATTCAGGACCTGTTATTTTAATTTTAATAAACATGAAAATATAATTAAATATGTCATGATATTTATTTTTTGAATAAATATGAATAAATAAACAATAAAATTCTGTCAAAAAGTAAAACAGGAATATTATTTTAATACATTGAAATATTAAGCTTAATTTGTTATTTTACTAATCCAAAATGTATATTTTGGAAAATAATCTATATTATAAAGAATCGTTTGAAATCATAGTAAAGGGACCTGGAAATAATCAATCCTGTTACAATAGATTATAGCATCACAATTTGATAGCTACCTATTATATTAAAAATCTTAAAAGTATAAAAATGTTTGATAATGCACTATAATATCAAATCTTCATTTTTACTGTTACCTGAATATAAATACCAATTTACTGAAACTAATAAATGATAAATAAATAATTATAGTAATCAAAGAGCCAAAATAATGTAATTGCTGAAAATAGTAACATGCTTGTTTTATATCGTTCTGCGAAAATATGTCTAATATTGATCATAATAAAAAAATAAATAATAAAAATAAATCTTTAAAATTAAATAAATTAAATACTAATACAATCGAAGGAGGTGATCTAGAGATTAAAGAGCTTATAGTTATAAGGTCTAGGGTAATTTATCATCTTTTTCAAAGATTAATTGAAATGATTAAGTCATTAAAACATCAATGTTGATTAAATAATTAATGCTATTAATAAATTATATAAATAACATATATACATACGGATTTAATTTTGACACTTAAACCAAATTAATGTAATGGAGGTATTAATAACTAAGCAAGTATTACTGATAATCATCGTAACATTAATATAACCAAAAAATAACTAACAAACCTTCAGATTATCCACTATAAAGTCTAGCAATAACGAAAAAAAATATACAATATACCTAGGTATCTAAGATAATATAGATTCATATATATTAATGTTGTCAAAACTAATAACAATGATCTGGCGACTAGACTCCAGAATTGGATCAAAAATTAATGTTTATAATTAATATGGTTAAACAAATATGTAATATGGAATTATATTTTTCACACACAAATAATAACTAAACGAAGCACAAATAATTGAAAAGAGGACTCCTTAAATTACAAGTTTTCCGTGTAAACAATTTAGCAATGCTAAGAATTATCTAATGAACGAGATATGAAAGAACTATATGGAATACTGGCTTACAACCCAAACAGGAAAAAACCAACTAAGATTATTCAAGCACATTAATCAGGTTCAACAGTTACGACCACGACTATTCTACTATTCTCGACGACAATCAATTATTGAATTAAATAAAAGTAATAATAATATTATGAACATTACCCAAGCGAGTAGTCTTTGTTCTAAACCGGACGATGCACACCGTAGACGATACGTACTGAGATGTCATTATTAATTAGTCACTTCTGATTGACACATTCGATTATCTAGCGTATAAAAATTACTTGGGCACATAAATCTATTACTTAATTAGTAGATTTTAAGGTTTTCAACCAATCTACTAATAAAAATAAAATAATAATAATAATATTAATCACTTAGACGCCATTTTAAATAAAAAACAGTATGTGCAAACAGTTGGGAAAAACTTATAGTGCTTAATACAAGCCGTGCAGAAAGGGAGCCACTGTATAGTCTTATATCAGAAAAACAATCCCGATTTTCGAGATAAGTTATCTGATATTTTTTTATTTATTTAAATTAGACTAACCGTCGACCAATGAGAACGCTCAGAAATTTTTTTATATAATAGATAAATTGTCATATTCACATCCGTAGTCATATAATATCGATTATATGAAAAAAAAAAACATATGAGCTTGTCGTTATCAATGGTTCCACCTTCCACGTAGTCGGTTTGCGATTAGTGCGAAGTCCGGTTTTCATTCCAAATTGTTATTGTGCATCCAATTTGACGTAATTCCTATTCATTGAATATAATTTCCGTCGACGGTGATCAAGTCAATTGTGTGCTAGGCATTTGAATATCATATTAATTAGATACTTGACTCGTTACGGTCTTTACTACCATCCAAACAACAATCAAACTATCCGTTTTACTGTTAATTTTTACGCGTTATTGTAAATTTATTTATACATTTGGGCGATGAAATGACTCGTATTATTTGGGATTTGATCAAGGAAAAATTAATTTTACCATTCTTGGACATTGAACTTCATGTCTATGATTTGGGCATGGAAAATCGAGATTTGACAAACGATCAAGTAACATTAGATTGTGCTGAAGCCGTCAAGAAGTACAATGTTGGAATCAAATGTGCTACTATTACACCAGATGAAAAGAGAGTTGAAGAATTCAAGCTGAAAAAAATGTGGAAAAGTCCTAATGGTACCATCAGAAATGTTCTTGGTGGTACTGTGTTCAGAGAAGCTATTATATGCAAAAACATTCCCAGATTGGTTACAGGATGGGAAAAACCAATAATAATTGGAAGACATGCTCATGCTGATCAATATAAGGCTACAGATTTTGTTGTACCTGGAGCTGGCAAACTTACATTAACATGGACTTCTAATGATGGTACTATTTTAATTTTACCATGTAAAATGTAAACTAATATTTATTTTTATTTAAGGTAATGAAAAAATTGAAGAAGTTGTCAATGATTTCAAGGGTGCAGGAGTTGCACTGGGAATGTTCAATACAGATGCATCTATTATAGATTTTGCACATTCTTCATTGAAGTTTGCTCTGTCTAGGGAGCTTCCTTTATATCTAAGTACTAAAAATACAATCTTAAAAAAATATGATGGTCGTTTCAAAGATATATTTCAAGAAATTTATGATACTCAATATAAACCATTGTATGAAGCAAAAGGTATTTGGTATGAACACAGATTAATTGATGATATGGTAGCATATGCCATGAAATCCGAAGGAGGATTTGTTTGGGCTTGTAAAAATTATGATGGTGATGTTCAATCTGATTCTATTGCTCAGGGGTATGGATCATTGGGATTGATGACATCTGTTTTGATTTGTCCTGACGGTAAGACTGTTGAATCAGAAGCTGCCCATGGTACTGTTACTAGACATTATCGCATGCATCAACAAGGTAAAGAGACTTCTACAAATCCAATTGCATCTATCTTTGCATGGACAAGAGGATTGTTGCATAGAGCAAAATTGGACAACAATAAAAAATTGGAAGATTTTGCAAATAAATTAGAGGAAGTCTGCATTGAAACTATAGAAAGTGGATTCATGACTAAAGATTTGGCTATATGCATTAAAGGGATGAATGGTGTTCAACGATCTGATTATTTGAATACATTTGAATTTTTGGACAAATTGGCTGCTAATTTAAAAATTAAATTAAATCTCTGTAGCAAATAATAATTAATGAAAATATTGAAGTATATATTTATGACTATATTTTAACAATGGTTTATTTTTATTATTTTTAAAATTTTTATTTCTATAATTGTGCAACATTTAATTTTTTCAAAATGGTGGTAGTTCTTTATTTACTATATTGGAGCCCAAATTAATTTAGGTGTAAGTTAATGTTTTGGAAACTACTTTAATTTATGAGACTGATGATAAATTTTAACAAAATCAAAAAAAAATGTAATGTATTTACTTCAATGTTTTTTGTCATTTTTAAAATATAAAGTTTGCCTGTTCTGACAACCTACAATATTTTCTTAATATTTATTAAAATTAGTTTACACCTGCAAATTGTATTTTTTTTAATTATATAATATCTATGTATCTGTAAGAATATTAATTATTATCTTTCAGGTAAGATATAATTATTATGTGAACTGATGAAAATAATTTGAAAGTACTGCAATCCTAGACACATCTTTAAAAAAGTTTTATTTATCATTAATACATAACTAATTTTTTTTTAAATTACGCGTAAAGTAAAATCAAAGTCTACATGGATGAAATTTCACATTTTATTATGAAATAAAATACATTGTCTATCATAGTTGTTTATAAAAACAAACAATTATCAACACACTAATTAAATTAAACAATTTTGCTGTTAGATTTTTTAACTATAGAACTAGAACAATGAAAGAATGATCCTTAACTTTATGTGAAAGCTTACATTAAAAAGGAAAATACCATAATTAGGCTTAATTATTTTTAATTCTCTTATTGTGTTTAAATTAAAAATCCTGTTAATTATTTATTTGTTTATTTTTAAAATAAAAAAATAAAAAAACAATTTTAAATAGCTGTCTTGATGTAAGATTTGCTAAATGTATAATTAATTTATAGTAGGCTATAGTTCTATATTTACACCCACAAAACATACATTCCTTAATCCTTACTTTCTCAGTATCTAAAAATTAATTAGTATTTACATATTAAATGATATTATAACATAATATTATCTACAATAGGTAGGTACTTAATGTTATTAATGTTTACAACAGTTAATAATTTGAACATATGAAATTATTTAATTATTATTCATGGTTGAATTATTATCAACAATTTAAACAAATAAATATATATTTAATGTACGTATAAACTCTTAAGTAAATATGTAATATTATCAAATTAACAATACAATATGTATTGTTAGATAAGAGTTATTATATGGTGTCAGATAACATTAATAATCTATTTGTATTGGTTGTGTTAGTTACCAATTAATGTTAGGTAGGTATTCTTAAAAATTCACTATACAGATAAAAAAAAATGATTCTTTATATAATTATTTATAATATAATAAATAATAAATAATAAATTTAATGAAAGAACTTTAGCCTTGAAAACATTTGGTATGCCAACAGTGAATCGTGTTATAACAAAGAACAGTTAATTACTTATATAATAATCATCAGTTTAAATATACTTAAGATATATATATATAAACTGATGTAGGTTTTGTTGTGTAATATTTTATAAGGAAAAAATATTTTTCAATTTGCCAGTTGCCATTAATTTTTGATCTAATAGTTACGTCATTTGCGATAAACTGATAATTAATCTGCATACTTAATTAGATAAATGGTGTGCTTATGGACTTGTACGATACTCACATAATCATGAGTAAGTGACATAACATAAAAAAACATGCCGTTTTTCATAAACAAGATTATGATACAACACTATAACATACGTTCCCCATAATTAAAATTCAAGTACATAACAACATTGAAATTTTATCTTTGATTTAAAAATGTAAAATACAATATGTATTCTATAAAACATATGCCTATTCCAAATTATATTACAATAATATTTTTTTATGATACAATGATATTCAAAGACTATACCTAGTTTTTTTTTTAGTCGAAACACTAAGTACAATTCTAACATTCGTTAAAAAACAATTTTTAAAGATCATACGAATATTTTTTTATTTATATATAGGTATTAAACAGGTAAAGGGTTAATGACCCTTTTGTGAGAATAAGTATGAGTTGACTCTTTAGATACCTAATTTACAGTTATAATATTAAACGATTAAATTATATAAGACATTAATGAAAATAATAATAATAAGATAATATTTTAAATACCAATTATATAAATAAAATATAATAATTAATAATACAGATAGGTAGTTTATAACATAAGAACCACGATTGTGTTCTAACTTATAAGTGACAATGCAAGCATGAAACCAAACTTGGAAGAGATTATAAACATAATGAAAGGTTTTAACTATCTTATAAAGTTCGAAAATCAGTACAAAAATAAGTTAGTTATTTCTTTAAAAGTATAAACAAAAAAAGGGATCTCAATTCCGATTTAAGTTTTAAGGCGTAGATTTACATTAATTGGGAACGATTGGCTTTTAACCTAGTCCAGCGGCTCTCAACCTGTGGTATGCGTAACACAAATGGTACGCGGAAAATTTCTTAGATAAAAAAATAGCTTTGTTTTTAATATTATTACCATTCGATAATATTTAGTTTATTTGATATTAACTGATTTTATAAATAACTACGATATAGGCACAAAATGAATGTAACATAAAAGATAGCTTAAGATTTAAAGTAACCTAACATGGAATTCGGTATTAATGTTCTCATTCATTCAATCAGCCCCTATTTTTTAGTGAACCCCGATACAAAGTGTGTAGTCCGAAATTGGAAGTGTGCACTACAGATTTGTGAAGTGTGTATCTACTAAATACTAATAAAAAAAGACAACTATAAAGATGATTTCAGGAAGCCAGCTGTTGAGGATTTAAATATATAATTTAAATTTTAAATTATATATCCTACATTAAAATAAATAATTTGTTAATAGTTTTTAGATTTATACCAGACATAAGTATATTTTCAGTTTAAAATATTAACATATTGGTAGTTACCTAATTATAATGTGCAATTCGATTAATAAAAAAGAGATATTACAACAAATTATTACTGACATTGTACCTACTAAAAATTATAATCATAAATAAGTGAGGTAGAGGGAGCTCTGTATCATATCATTGTACATTAAAAAATATTTAGTACGAATTTTTATAAAAAATGGAGGTTGCATTTAATACAACATAAATTATCTTATTAAATTATTCATTTATAATCATTATAATTAATAATAACTGTAAATATTTTACGTTGTATTATGTTTTGTGCAGTAAATGCTATATATATATATATATATATATATATATATATAATGTCATTTCATCTGTTCATAAATAAAAAATTCTAAGTTAAGTGATACGTGAATATTTTTAAAAATATGTAAGTAGTACTGGGATATAAAAAGATTGGGAACACCTGACCGAAACTATGCGTATTGCATATATTTCGAATAAAATTAAAAATTACTTATAGAGAAAGTTAAATAGTTTATATCATATTATTTTTGTTCCGAAGTTCAGCTTATAAATAAAACCAATTTGTGGGAGGCGTTAAATTATTGTACCTAATTAAACAATTATACTATAAGACGTATAAATGATAGTTACTAAATCGATTTAATCATAATGAATTTTGGTTAAATATTACGTTTGTCTGCTCCATACTGTATATTGTAACATTGTTTCAATTTATGAACTGTCGATCAATTAAATTCATTATTCATTTTTACTTATTAAATATTTATTAAGATAAACTTTTATGAGACAACGCGAAATATATGCAGAAAAAGAAAAAAATGAGTCTCAGAATATTACCCACCCAACAAGTTTTTATCATATAATCATAATCTTTATTTTATACAAGGTAAATTAAAATCTACTGTTAATAAACTTCTGTACTTTACACTAGAGTTCAGGGCTAAAATAGCTATAATTACTGAAAAAATATTATAGGCCCATATAATATAAGTATACGAACTGGGAAAGTCATACATTAATAATAATAAAAATAGATCAAGTTGTACCAATTCATGTTCAAACCACGTGAATAAATAATAGAATATGATCAACATATGATTGAAGAGAAACAAAAATGAATGAAGTACCTATAAATTTATGTTTTTTATTAAATACTCTATTAAAATGTGAAAATATGATAGTTGTGTCCTGGTTTTTCTCAAGCAGTCAAGTCACATATTTTTACAACCAATCTAATAATAGTTTTTAGTGATCTACATTAGTGATACCTACGTTAACCTTTAAGTCTAAAACTCTAAAAAGTATTTAGGACCATCAAATGCTAAGTAATTTAAAAACTTATGCTCAGTAAATTCTTATTGTTGGCCATCTGTGCTCACGGTAAACTTAATTCCCCCTCCCCGAGACCCCAAGGTTTTTTATCTAGTATTATACCTAATTATCTTAATTATATTTGAACAAAGACGGGATGATATCCGTTATTAACTGGGGACATTCTTAGGGAGATTTTCTTAGGATGAGAGTAACTCCCTCAAATTTGTCGGTATTAATTTTTACTTTAATTTTTTATTATAATTATATTTTAATTTATTTTAATTTTTTTCTTTTTGTCCAAGTATCAATTTTATTTGCATAATCTTGAAATGCTTTCGAGGCTTGGTTAAAATTTGAACTTGCAACTATGCAATTGCCAACCCATCCTAATTAAAAAATATATTTATCGTTTCAAAATAAAATATACTTATTACAATATTTCAAAATAACAATGTATTATATCCTAGACAAACATATCATCTCCGTTCATAATCGTTTTTCGTATACAATGATACCTATCATTGAATTCAAATTTAACAAATTCATTATAATGATCTATCCTATGAAGAGTCGCACTTCACCCCTAAGTGTACAACAGAGCGAGGCCCATCGGGTTCTTTTTTTATTTACAATTTTATTTACAAATACTAATTTTTAATGAGAAATCTGTTGCTGCATTTTTCCAGTTAACGAATAAATCCTGGGATTATAATTTGTAGATTTTAATTGAATACATGCTGCAATGATATCTGTTCCAATTCGATTTCTTAATGTGGATTAAAATAAAATTCATAAAAGAAAAATAGCTACTCGTATGTATGTGTAGAACCAAACATGGTCAATAATGAAAGTGCTGATTTTTTTATGGAAGTAAATGAATTTGGTAGACTTTCCACTCAATAAGTATTAGGTTTTTGGTTTTAATATTGCTATCAATTTCACAATAATTTTTTTCCAGTTCACTGTTTAAATTCATAAATTTATTTCTTCAAATTATATTTTCCTGAAATTCTATTAATTCCATTTCTGTTTTCAATATTTAACTACTCAAAATAGGATAGATTAAGTTCATCATATGTAATTTTATGTGATAAATTAAAAATTGAAAGGTTGGTTCTAGACATTGAAACTGTGAAAATTTATTAGAGAATGCCTATCACATGCTATCGGTCGTCGCTTTAATAATATTAATTATTTTATACACATTTTTAATTTGTTGGTGAAATATTGGTAAACAAAATAATACTCACTAATATATTAAACTGTCAAAAATTGAACGTTAATTATATGGAGTAAACCCGAAAAAATAATGAATAGGTTGATTAAAATAATAGTGGTCACTATATAGTATAATTATTAATATATAGTTTATAAGGCATACAAAACTATAGGTATTATAGGTATCTGTAGACGACTGTTCTGTTGTATGTCTAAACGCATGTATTCCTTCGCATTGGCCGCATGGTTTAATAATCAAATTGTTTTGTTTACGAGATTAAGAAATAGAAAATACAGATTACATCGATTACGATTTACGTTAATACCTTACGATAAATTACAATAATAAGTTGAAAAAAATTGCAAATTATTATCAATTTTTTTGGAAAATCAAATATAAATTGTTATTCATAAAAAATTATGAATTATATTTATATTTACGTGTCATTGAAATAATGTTCCCGTGTCACTCTGTGAGACGC
>JASXSY010001585.1:0-61126 GCA_034509805.1 Sipha maydis | reverse complement strand
GTTTTAAAATAATACATGATATAATTTACCAATGTAAAATTATATAATGTATTTTAATTTTAAAACTGAATTTTTTTTTTAAACTAAAACTACTTTATTAAAAGGGAGATTAAGGAAATAATTAAGTTAACGAATTTTTTAATGAGTATGAATAAATTGAAGAAAATTGAATTGTTATGCATTACATAACATTGAGAGAGTTTTAAACAAAAAATTCAGAAAAAAAATTGAAAGGGGGTCCATGGTACCCTGCAGGAAAAGAGATTTGGGGTGGACACAAAAAAAAAAAAATCCAGTTTTAAAATAATACATGATATAATTTACAAATGTAAAATTATATAATGTATTTTAATTTTAAAACTGAATTTTTTTTAAACTAAAACTACTTATTAAAAGGAGAGATTAAGAAAATAATTAAGTTAAAGAAATTTTTAATGGGCAATGAATAAATTGAAGGTAATTAAACTGTTATGTATTACAATATCATTGAGAGTTTAAACAAAAATTTCAGAAATAAAAATGGAAAGGGGGTCCATGGTATCCCGCAGGAGTAGAGATTTGGGTAGACACAAAAAAAAAATCCAGTTTTAAAATAATACATGATATAATTTACAAATGTAAAATTATTTAATGTATTTTAATTTTAAAACGGAATTTTTTTTTTTAAACTAAAAACTACTTTATTAAAAGGGAGATTAAAGGAAATAATTAAGTTAAAGAATTTTTTAATGAGTATGAACAAATTGAAGATAATTAAAATTGTTATGTATTACATAAAATTGAGAGTTTAAACAAAAAATTCAGAAAAAAAAATGGAAAGGGGGACCATGGTATCCCGCAGGAATAGAGATTTGGGTAGACACAAAAAAAAAAAATCCCGTTTTAAAATAATACAATGATATAATTTACAAATGTAAAATTATATAATGTATTTTAATTTTAAAACTGAATTTTTTTTTAAACTAAAAACTACTTTATTAAAAGGGGAGATTAAAGGAAATAATTAAGTTAAGGAATTTTTTAATGAGTATGAATAAATTGAAGAAAATTGAATTGTTATGCCATTACATAACATTGAGTGTTTTAAACAAAAAATTCAGAAAAAAAATTGAAAGGGGTCCATGGTACCCTGCAGGAAAAGAGATTTGGGTGGACACAAAAAAAAAAAATCCAGTTTTAAAATAATACATGATATAATTTACAAATGTAAAATTATATATAATGTATTTTAATTTAAAACTGAATTTTTTTTAAACTAAAACCACTTTATTAAAAGGGAGATTAAAGGAAATAATTAAGTTAAAGAATTTTTTAATGAGTATTGAACAAATTGAAGATAATTAAATTTGTTATGTATTACATAAAATTGAGAGTTTAAAACAAAAAATTCAGAAAAAAAAATGAAAAGGGGGTCCATGGTATCTCCGCAGGAATAGAGATTTGGGTAGACACAAAAAAAAAAATTCAATTTTAAAATAATACATGATATAATTTACAAATGTAAAATTAAATTATGTATTTTAATTTTAAAACTGAATTTTTTTTTTTTACTAAAACTACTTTATTAAAAGGGAGATTAAAGGAAATAATTAAGTTAAAGAATTTTTTAATGAGTAATGAACAAATTGAAGATAATTAAATTGTTATGTATTACATAAAATTGAGAGTTTAAACAAAAAATTCAGAAAAAAAAATGGAAAGGGGTCCATGGTATCCCGCAGGAATAGAGATTTTGGGTAGACACAAAAAAAAAATCCAGTTTTAAAATAATACATGATATAATTTACAAATGTAATATTATATATAATGTATTTTAATTTTAAAACTGAATTTTTTTTTAACTAAAACTACTTTATTAAAAGGGAGATTAAAGGAAATAATTAAGTTAATGAATTTTTTAATGAGTATGAACAAATTGAAGATAATTAAATTGTTATGTATTACATAAAATTGAGAGAGTTTAAACAAAAAATTCAGAAAAAAAAATGGAAAGGGGACCATGGTATCCCGCAGGAATAGAGATTTGGGTAGACACAAAAAAAAAAATCCCGTTTTAAAATTATACATGATATAATTTACAAATGTAAAAATTATTATAATGTATTTTAATTTTAAAACATGATTTTTTTTTTAAACTTAAACTACTTTATTAAAAAGGGAGATTAAAGGAAATAATTAAGTTAAAGAATTTTTTAATGAGTATGAACAAATTGAAGATAATTAAATTGTTATGTATTACATAAAATTGAGAGTTTAAACAAAAAATTCAGAAAAAAAAATGAAAAGGGGTCCATGGTATCCCGCAGGAATAGAGATTTGGGTAGACACAAAAAAAAAAATTCAATTTTAAAATAATACATGATATAATTTACAAATGTAAAATTAAATTATGTATTTTAATTTTAAAACTGAATTTTTTTTTTTACTAAAACTACTTTATTAAAAGGGAGATTAAAAGGAAATAATTAAGTTAAAGAATTTTTTAATGAGTATATGAACAAATTGAAGATAATTAAATTGTTATGTATGTACATAAAATTGAGAGTTTTAAACAAAAAATTCAGAAAAAAAAATGGAAAAGGGGTCCATGGTATCCCGCAGGAATAGAGATTTGGAGTAGACACAAAAAAAAAATCCAGTTTTAAAATAATACATGATATAATTTACAAATGTAATATTATATAAATGTATTTTAATTTTAAAACTGAATTTTTTTTTAACTAAAACTACTTTATTAAAAGGAGAGATTAAAGGAAATAATTAAGTTAATGAATTTTTTAATGAGTTATGAACAAATTGAAGATAATTAAATTGTTATGTATTACATAAAATTGAGAGTTTAAACAAAAAATTCAGAAAAAAAAATGGAAAGGGGACCATGGTATCCCGCAGGAATAGAGATTTTGGGTAGACACAAAAAAAAAAATCCCGTTTTAAAATTATATACATGATATAATTTACAAATGTAAAATTATATAATGTATTTTTAATTTTAAAGCTGAATTTTTTTTTAAACTAAAACTACTTTATTAAAAGGGAGATTAAAGGAAATAATTAATTTAAAGAATTTTTTAATGAGTTAATGAAACAAATTGAATATAATTAAATTGTTATGTATTACATAAAATTGAGAGTTTAAACAAAAAATTCAGGAAAAAAATGAAAAGGTGGTCCATGGTATCCCGCAGGAATAGAGATTTGGGTAGACACAAAAAAAAAATCCAGTTTTAAAGTAATACATGATATATAATTTACCAATGTAAAATTATATAATGTATTTTGAATTTTAAAACTGAATTTTTTTTTTAAACTAAAAACTACTTTATTAAAAGGGAGATTAAGGAAATAATTAAGTTAACGAATTTTTTAATGAGTATGAATAAATTGAAGAAAATTGAATTGTTATGCATTACATAACATTGAGAGTTTAAACAAAAAATTCAGAAAAAAAATTGAAAGGGGGTCCATGGTACCCTGCAGGAAAAGAGATTTGGGTGGACACAAAAAAAAAAAATCCAGTTTTAAAATAATACATGATATATTTTACAAATGTAAAATTATATATTGTATTTTAATTTTAAAACTGAATTTTTTTGTTAAACTAAAACTACTTTATCAAAAGGGAGATTAAGAAAATAATTAAGTTAAAGAAATTTTAATGAGTATCAATAAATTGAAGAATATTAAATTGTTATGCATTACATAACATTGAGAGTTTAAACAAAAAATTCAGAAAAAAAAATGGAAAGGGGGTCCATGGTATCCCGCCAGGAATAGAGATTTGGGTAGACACAAAAAAAAAATCCAGTTTTAAAATAATACATGATATAATTTTACAAATGTAATATTATATAATGTAATTTAATTTTAAAACTGAATTTTTTTTTTAACTAAAACTACTTTATTAAAAGGGGAGATTAAAGGAAATAATTAAGTTAATGAATTTTTTATGAGTATGAACATATTGAAGATAATTAAATTGTTATGTATTACATAAAATTGAGAGTTTAAACAAAAAATTCAGAAAAAAAATTGAAAGGGGGTCCATGGTTATCCCGCAGGAAAAGAGATTTGGGTGGACACAAAAAAAAAAAATCCAGTTTTAAAATAATACATGATATAATTTACAAATGTAAAATTATATAATGTATTTTAATTTTAAAACTGAATTTTTTTTAAACTAAAACTACTTTATTAAAAGGGAGATTAAGAAAATAATTAAGTTAAAGAAATTTTTAATGGGCATGAATAAATTGAAGGTAATTAAACTGTTATGTATTACATATCATTGAGAGTTTAAACAAAAATTTCAGAAATAAAAATGGAAAGGGGTCCATGGTATCCCGCAGGAGTAGAGATTTGGGTAGACACAAAAAAAAAATCCAGTTTTAAAATAATACATGATATAATTTACAAATGTAAAATTATTTAATGTATTTTAATTTTAAAACGGAATTTTTTTTTTAAACTAAAACTACTTTATTAAAAGGGAGATTAAAGGAAATAATTAAGTTAAAGAATTTTTTAATGAGTATGAACAAATTGAAGATAATTAAATTGTTATGTATTACATAAAATTGAGAGTTTAAACAAAAAACTCAGAAAAAAAAATGGAAAGGGGTCCATGGTATCCCGCAGGGATAGAGATTTGGGTAGACACAAAAAAAAATCCAGTTTTAAAATAATACATGATATAATTTACAAATGTAAATATATATAATGTATTTTAATTTTAAAACGGAATTTTTTTTTTAAACTAAAACTACTTTATTAAAAGGGAGATTAAAGGAAATAATTAAGTTAAAGAATTTTTAATGAGTATCAATAAATTGAAGAATATTAAATTGTTATGCATTACATAACATTGAGAGTTTAAACAAAAAATTCAGAAAAAAAATTGAAAGGGGTCCATGGTACCCTGCAGGAAAAGAGATTTGGGTGGACACAAAAAAAAAATCCAGTTTTATAATAATACATGATATAATTTACAAATGTAAAATTATATAATGTATTTTAATTTAAAAACTGAATTTTTTTTAAACTAAAACTACTTTATTAAAAGGGAGATTAAAGGAAATAATTAAGTTAAAGAATTTTTTAATGAGTATGAACAAATTGAAGATAATTAAATTGTTATGTATTACATAAAATTGAGAGTTTAAACAAAAAATTCAGAAAAAAAAATGGAAAGGGGTCCATGGTATCCCGCAGGAATAGAGATTTGGGTAGACACAAAAAAAAAATCCAGTTTTAAAATAATACATGATATAATTTACAAATGTTAAATTATATAATGTATTTTAATTTTAAAACTGAATTTTTTTTAAACTAAAACTACTTTATTAAAAGGGAGATTAAAGGAAATAATTAAGTTAAGGAATTTTTTAATGAGTATGAATAAATTGAAGAAAATTGAATTGTTATGCATTACATAACATTGAGTGTTTAAACAAAAAATTCAGAAAAAAAATTGAAAGGGGTCCATGGTACCCTGCAGGAAAAGAGATTTGGGTGGACACAAAAAAAAAAATCCAGTTTTAAAATAATACATGATATAATTTACAAATGTAAAATTATATAATGTATTTTAATTTTAAAACTGAATTTTTTTTAAACTAAAACCACTTTATTAAAAGGGAGATTAAAGGAAATAATTAAGTTAAAGAATTTTTTAATGAGTATGAACAAATTGAAGATAATTAAATTGTTATGTATTACATAAAATTGAGAGTTTAAACAAAAAATTCAGAAAAAAAAATGAAAAGGGGTCCATGGTATCCCGCAGGAATAGAGATTTGGGTAGACACAAAAAAAAAAATTCAATTTTAAAATAATACATGATATAATTTACAAATGTAAAATTAAATTATGTATTTTAATTTTAAAACTGAATTTTTTTTTTTACTAAAACTACTTTATTAAAAGGGAGATTAAAGGAAATAATTAAGTTAAAGAATTTTTTAATGAGTATGAACAAATTGAAGATAATTAAATTGTTATGTATTACATAAAATTGAGAGTTTAAACAAAAAATTCAGAAAAAAAAATGGAAAGGGGTCCATGGTATCCCGCAGGAATAGAGATTTGGGTAGACACAAAAAAAAAATCCAGTTTTAAAATAATACATGATATAATTTACAAATGTAATATTATATAATGTATTTTAATTTTAAAACTGAATTTTTTTTTAACTAAAACTACTTTATTAAAAGGGAGATTAAAGGAAATAATTAAGTTAATGAATTTTTTAATGAGTATGAACAAATTGAAGATAATTAAATTGTTATGTATTACATAAAATTGAGAGTTTAAACAAAAAATTCAGAAAAAAAAATGGAAAGGGGACCATGGTATCCCGCAGGAATAGAGATTTGGGTAGACACAAAAAAAAAAATCCCGTTTTAAAATTATACATGATATAATTTACAAATGTAAAATTATATAATGTATTTTAATTTTAAAGCTGAATTTTTTTTAAACTAAAACTACTTTATTAAAAGGGAGATTAAAGGAAATAATTAATTTAAAGAATTTTTTAATGAGTATGAACAAATTGAATATAATTAAATTGTTATGTATTACATAAAATTGAGAGTTTAAACAAAAAATTCAGGAAAAAAATGAAAAGGGGTCCATGGTATCCCGCAGGAATAGAGATTTGGGTAGACACAAAAAAAAAATCCAGTTTTAAAGTAATACATGATATAATTTACCAATGTAAAATTATATAATGTATTTTAATTTTAAAACTGAATTTTTTTTTTAAACTAAAACTACTTTATTAAAAGGGAGATTAAGGAAATAATTAAGTTAACGAATTTTTTAATGAGTATGAATAAATTGAAGAAAATTGAATTGTTATGCATTACATAACATTGAGAGTTTAAACAAAAAATTCAGAAAAAAAATTGAAAGGGGTCCATGGTACCCTGCAGGAAAAGAGATTTGGGTGGACACAAAAAAAAAAATCCAGTTTTAAAATAATACATGATATATTTTACAAATGTAAAATTATATATTGTATTTTAATTTTAAAACTGAACTTTTTTTAAACTAAAACTACTTTATTAAAAGGGAGATTAAGAAAATAATTAAGTTAAAGAAATTTTAATGAGTATCAATAAATTGAAGAATATTAAATTGTTATGCATTACATAACATTGAGAGTTTAAACAAAAAATTCAGAAAAAAAAATGGAAAGGGGTCCATGGTATCCCGCAGGAATAGAGATTTGGGTAGACACAAAAAAAAAATCCAGTTTTAAAATAATACATGATATAATTTACAAATGTAATATTATATAATGTAATTTAATTTTAAAACTGAATTTTTTCTTAACTAAAACTACTTTATTAAAAGGGAGATTAAAGGAAATAATTAAGTTAATGAATTTTTTATGAGTATGAACATATTGAAGATAATTAAATTGTTATGTATTACATAAAATTGAGAGTTTAAACAAAAAATTCAGAAAAAAAAATGGAAAGGGGACCATGGTATCCCGCAGGAATAGAGATTTGGGTAGACACAAAAAAAAAATCCAGTTTTAAAATAATACATGATATAATTTACCAATGTAAAATTATATAATGTATTTTAATTTTAAAACTGAATTTTTTTTTTAAACTAAAACTACTTTATTAAAAGGGAGATTAAGGAAATAATTAAGTTAACGAATTTTTTAATGAGTATGAATAAATTGAAGAAAATTGAATTGTTATGCATTACATAACATTGAGAGTTTAAACAAAAAATTCAGAAAAAAAATTGAAAGGGGTCCATGGTACCCTGCAGGAAAAGAGATTTGGGTGGACACAAAAAAAAAAATCCAGTTTTAAAATAATACATGATATAATTTACAAATGTAAAATTATATAATGTATTTTAATTTTAAAACTGAATTTTTTTTAAACTAAAACTACTTTATTAAAAGGGAGATTAAGAAAATAATTAAGTTAAAGAAATTTTTAATGGGCATGAATAAATTGAAGGTAATTAAACTGTTATGTATTACATATCATTGAGAGTTTAAACAAAAATTTCAGAAATAAAAATGGAAAGGGGTCCATGGTATCCCGCAGGAGTAGAGATTTGGGTAGACACAAAAAAAAAATCCAGTTTTAAAATAATACATGATATAATTTACAAATGTAAAATTATTTAATGTATTTTAATTTTAAAACGGAATTTTTTTTTTAAACTAAAACTACTTTATTAAAAGGGAGATTAAAGGAAATAATTAAGTTAAAGAATTTTTTAATGAGTATGAACAAATTGAAGATAATTAAATTGTTATGTATTACATAAAATTGAGAGTTTAAACAAAAAATTCAGAAAAAAAAATGGAAAGGGGACCATGGTATCCCGCAGGAATAGAGATTTGGGTAGACACAAAAAAAAAAATCCCGTTTTAAAATAATACATGATATAATTTACAAATGTAAAATTATATAATGTATTTTAATTTTAAAACTGAATTTTTTTTTAAACTAAAACTACTTTATTAAAAGGGAGATTAAAGGAAATAATTAAGTTAAGGAATTTTTTAATGAGTATGAATAAATTGAAGAAAATTGAATTGTTATGCATTACATAACATTGAGTGTTTAAACAAAAAATTCAGAAAAAAAATTGAAAGGGGTCCATGGTACCCTGCAGGAAAAGAGATTTGGGTGGACACAAAAAAAAAAATCCAGTTTTAAAATAATACATGATATAATTTACAAATGTAAAATTATATAATGTATTTTAATTTTAAAACTGAATTTTTTTTAAACTAAAACCACTTTATTAAAAGGGAGATTAAAGGAAATAATTAAGTTAAAGAATTTTTTAATGAGTATGAACAAATTGAAGATAATTAAATTGTTATGTATTACATAAAATTGAGAGTTTAAACAAAAAATTCAGAAAAAAAAATGAAAAGGGGTCCATGGTATCCCGCAGGAATAGAGATTTGGGTAGACACAAAAAAAAAAATTCAATTTTAAAATAATACATGATATAATTTACAAATGTAAAATTAAATTATGTATTTTAATTTTAAAACTGAATTTTTTTTTTTACTAAAACTACTTTATTAAAAGGGAGATTAAAGGAAATAATTAAGTTAAAGAATTTTTTAATGAGTATGAACAAATTGAAGATAATTAAATTGTTATGTATTACATAAAATTGAGAGTTTAAACAAAAAATTCAGAAAAAAAAATGGAAAGGGGTCCATGGTATCCCGCAGGAATAGAGATTTGGGTAGACACAAAAAAAAAATCCAGTTTTAAAATAATACATGATATAATTTACAAATGTAATATTATATAATGTATTTTAATTTTAAAACTGAATTTTTTTTTAACTAAAACTACTTTATTAAAAGGGAGATTAAAGGAAATAATTAAGTTAATGAATTTTTTAATGAGTATGAACAAATTGAAGATAATTAAATTGTTATGTATTACATAAAATTGAGAGTTTAAACAAAAAATTCAGAAAAAAAAATGGAAAGGGGACCATGGTATCCCGCAGGAATAGAGATTTGGGTAGACACAAAAAAAAAAATCCCGTTTTAAAATTATACATGATATAATTTACAAATGTAAAATTATATAATGTATTTTAATTTTAAAGCTGAATTTTTTTTAAACTAAAACTACTTTATTAAAAGGGAGATTAAAGGAAATAATTAATTTAAAGAATTTTTTAATGAGTATGAACAAATTGAATATAATTAAATTGTTATGTATTACATAAAATTGAGAGTTTAAACAAAAAATTCAGGAAAAAAATGAAAAGGGGTCCATGGTATCCCGCAGGAATAGAGATTTGGGTAGACACAAAAAAAAAATCCAGTTTTAAAGTAATACATGATATATTTTACAAATGTAAAATTATATATTGTATTTTAATTTTAAAACTGAACTTTTTTTAAACTAAAACTACTTTATTAAAAGGGAGATTAAGAAAATAATTAAGTTAAAGAAATTTTAATGAGTATCAATAAATTGAAGAATATTAAATTGTTATGCATTACATAACATTGAGAGTTTAAACAAAAAATTCAGAAAAAAAAATGGAAAGGGGTCCATGGTATCCCGCAGGAATAGAGATTTGGGTAGACACAAAAAAAAAATCCAGTTTTAAAATAATACATGATATAATTTACAAATGTAATATTATATAATGTAATTTAATTTTAAAACTGAATTTTTTCTTAACTAAAACTACTTTATTAAAAGGGAGATTAAAGGAAATAATTAAGTTAATGAATTTTTTATGAGTATGAACATATTGAAGATAATTAAATTGTTATGTATTACATAAAATTGAGAGTTTAAACAAAAAATTCAGAAAAAAAAATGGAAAGGGGACCATGGTATCCCGCAGGAATAGAGATTTGGGTAGACACAAAAAAAAAATCCAGTTTTAAAATAATACATGATATAATTTACCAATGTAAAATTATATAATGTATTTTAATTTTAAAACTGAATTTTTTTTTTAAACTAAAACTACTTTATTAAAAGGGAGATTAAGGAAATAATTAAGTTAACGAATTTTTTAATGAGTATGAATAAATTGAAGAAAATTGAATTGTTATGCATTACATAACATTGAGAGTTTAAACAAAAAATTCAGAAAAAAAATTGAAAGGGGTCCATGGTACCCTGCAGGAAAAGAGATTTGGGTGGACACAAAAAAAAAAATCCAGTTTTAAAATAATACATGATATAATTTACAAATGTAAAATTATATAATGTATTTTAATTTTAAAACTGAATTTTTTTTAAACTAAAACTACTTTATTAAAAGGGAGATTAAGAAAATAATTAAGTTAAAGAAATTTTTAATGGGCATGAATAAATTGAAGGTAATTAAACTGTTATGTATTACATATCATTGAGAGTTTAAACAAAAATTTCAGAAATAAAAATGGAAAGGGGTCCATGGTATCCCGCAGGAGTAGAGATTTGGGTAGACACAAAAAAAAAATCCAGTTTTAAAATAATACATGATATAATTTACAAATGTAAAATTATTTAATGTATTTTAATTTTAAAACGGAATTTTTTTTTTAAACTAAAACTACTTTATTAAAAGGGAGATTAAAGGAAATAATTAAGTTAAAGAATTTTTTAATGAGTATGAACAAATTGAAGATAATTAAATTGTTATGTATTACATAAAATTGAGAGTTTAAACAAAAAATTCAGAAAAAAAAATGGAAAGGGGACCATGGTATCCCGCAGGAATAGAGATTTGGGTAGACACAAAAAAAAAAATCCCGTTTTAAAATAATACATGATATAATTTACAAATGTAAAATTATATAATGTATTTTAATTTTAAAACTGAATTTTTTTTAAACTAAAACTACTTTATTAAAAGGGAGATTAAAGGAAATAATTAAGTTAAGGAATTTTTTAATGAGTATGAATAAATTGAAGAAAATTGAATTGTTATGCATTACATAACATTGAGTGTTTAAACAAAAAATTCAGAAAAAAAATTGAAAGGGGTCCATGGTACCCTGCAGGAAAAGAGATTTGGGTGGACACAAAAAAAAAAAATCCAGTTTTAAAATAATACATGATATAATTTACAAATGTAAAATTATATAATGTATTTTAATTTTAAAACTGAATTTTTTTTAAACTAAAACCACTTTATTAAAAGGGAGATTAAAGGAAATAATTAAGTTAAAGAATTTTTTAATGAGTATGAACAAATTGAAGATAATTAAATTGTTATGTATTACATAAAATTGAGAGTTTAAACAAAAAATTCAGAAAAAAAAATGAAAAGGGGTCCATGGTATCCCGCAGGAATAGAGATTTGGGTAGACACAAAAAAAAAAATTCAATTTTAAAATAATACATGATATAATTTACAAATGTAAAATTAAATTATGTATTTTAATTTTAAAACTGAATTTTTTTTTTTACTAAAACTACTTTATTAAAAGGGAGATTAAAGGAAATAATTAAGTTAAAGAATTTTTTAATGAGTATGAACAAATTGAAGATAATTAAATTGTTATGTATTACATAAAATTGAGAGTTTAAACAAAAAATTCAGAAAAAAAAATGGAAAGGGGTCCATGGTATCCCGCAGGAATAGAGATTTGGGTAGACACAAAAAAAAAATCCAGTTTTAAAATAATACATGATATAATTTACAAATGTAATATTATATAATGTATTTTAATTTTAAAACTGAATTTTTTTTTAACTAAAACTACTTTATTAAAAGGGAGATTAAAGGAAATAATTAAGTTAATGAATTTTTTAATGAGTATGAACAAATTGAAGATAATTAAATTGTTATGTATTACATAAAATTGAGAGTTTAAACAAAAAATTCAGAAAAAAAAATGGAAAGGGGACCATGGTATCCCGCAGGAATAGAGATTTGGGTAGACACAAAAAAAAAAATCCCGTTTTAAAATTATACATGATATAATTTACAAATGTAAAATTATATAATGTATTTTAATTTTAAAGCTGAATTTTTTTTAAACTAAAACTACTTTATTAAAAGGGAGATTAAAGGAAATAATTAATTTAAAGAATTTTTTAATGAGTATGAACAAATTGAATATAATTAAATTGTTATGTATTACATAAAATTGAGAGTTTAAACAAAAAATTCAGGAAAAAAATGAAAAGGGGTCCATGGTATCCCGCAGGAATAGAGATTTGGGTAGACACAAAAAAAAAATCCAGTTTTAAAGTAATACATGATATATTTTACAAATGTAAAATTATATATTGTATTTTAATTTTAAAACTGAACTTTTTTTAAACTAAAACTACTTTATTAAAAGGGAGATTAAGAAAATAATTAAGTTAAAGAAATTTTAATGAGTATCAATAAATTGAAGAATATTAAATTGTTATGCATTACATAACATTGAGAGTTTAAACAAAAAATTCAGAAAAAAAAATGGAAAGGGGTCCATGGTATCCCGCAGGAATAGAGATTTGGGTAGACACAAAAAAAAAATCCAGTTTTAAAATAATACATGATATAATTTACAAATGTAATATTATATAATGTAATTTAATTTTAAAACTGAATTTTTTCTTAACTAAAACTACTTTATTAAAAGGGAGATTAAAGGAAATAATTAAGTTAATGAATTTTTTATGAGTATGAACATATTGAAGATAATTAAATTGTTATGTATTACATAAAATTGAGAGTTTAAACAAAAAATTCAGAAAAAAAAATGGAAAGGGGACCATGGTATCCCGCAGGAATAGAGATTTGGGTAGACACAAAAAAAAAATCCAGTTTTAAAATAATACATGATATAATTTACCAATGTAAAATTATATAATGTATTTTAATTTTAAAACTGAATTTTTTTTTTAAACTAAAACTACTTTATTAAAAGGGAGATTAAGGAAATAATTAAGTTAACGAATTTTTTAATGAGTATGAATAAATTGAAGAAAATTGAATTGTTATGCATTACATAACATTGAGAGTTTAAACAAAAAATTCAGAAAAAAAATTGAAAGGGGTCCATGGTACCCTGCAGGAAAAGAGATTTGGGTGGACACAAAAAAAAAAATCCAGTTTTAAAATAATACATGATATAATTTACAAATGTAAAATTATATAATGTATTTTAATTTTAAAACTGAATTTTTTTTAAACTAAAACTACTTTATTAAAAGGGAGATTAAGAAAATAATTAAGTTAAAGAAATTTTTAATGGGCATGAATAAATTGAAGGTAATTAAACTGTTATGTATTACATATCATTGAGAGTTTAAACAAAAATTTCAGAAATAAAAATGGAAAGGGGTCCATGGTATCCCGCAGGAGTAGAGATTTGGGTAGACACAAAAAAAAAATCCAGTTTTAAAATAATACATGATATAATTTACAAATGTAAAATTATTTAATGTATTTTAATTTTAAAACGGAATTTTTTTTTTAAACTAAAACTACTTTATTAAAAGGGAGATTAAAGGAAATAATTAAGTTAAAGAATTTTTTAATGAGTATGAACAAATTGAAGATAATTAAATTGTTATGTATTACATAAAATTGAGAGTTTAAACAAAAAATTCAGAAAAAAAAATGGAAAGGGGACCATGGTATCCCGCAGGAATAGAGATTTGGGTAGACACAAAAAAAAAAATCCCGTTTTAAAATAATACATGATATAATTTACAAATGTAAAATTATATAATGTATTTTAATTTTAAAACTGAATTTTTTTTTAAACTAAAACTACTTTATTAAAAGGGAGATTAAAGGAAATAATTAAGTTAAGGAATTTTTTAATGAGTATGAATAAATTGAAGAAAATTGAATTGTTATGCATTACATAACATTGAGTGTTTAAACAAAAAATTCAGAAAAAAAATTGAAAGGGGTCCATGGTACCCTGCAGGAAAAGAGATTTGGGTGGACACAAAAAAAAAAATCCAGTTTTAAAATAATACATGATATAATTTACAAATGTAAAATTATATAATGTATTTTAATTTTAAAACTGAATTTTTTTTAAACTAAAACCACTTTATTAAAAGGGAGATTAAAGGAAATAATTAAGTTAAAGAATTTTTTAATGAGTATGAACAAATTGAAGATAATTAAATTGTTATGTATTACATAAAATTGAGAGTTTAAACAAAAAATTCAGAAAAAAAAATGAAAAGGGGTCCATGGTATCCCGCAGGAATAGAGATTTGGGTAGACACAAAAAAAAAAATTCAATTTTAAAATAATACATGATATAATTTACAAATGTAAAATTAAATTATGTATTTTAATTTTAAAACTGAATTTTTTTTTTTACTAAAACTACTTTATTAAAAGGGAGATTAAAGGAAATAATTAAGTTAAAGAATTTTTTAATGAGTATGAACAAATTGAAGATAATTAAATTGTTATGTATTACATAAAATTGAGAGTTTAAACAAAAAATTCAGAAAAAAAAATGGAAAGGGGTCCATGGTATCCCGCAGGAATAGAGATTTGGGTAGACACAAAAAAAAAATCCAGTTTTAAAATAATACATGATATAATTTACAAATGTAATATTATATAATGTATTTTAATTTTAAAACTGAATTTTTTTTTAACTAAAACTACTTTATTAAAAGGGAGATTAAAGGAAATAATTAAGTTAATGAATTTTTTAATGAGTATGAACAAATTGAAGATAATTAAATTGTTATGTATTACATAAAATTGAGAGTTTAAACAAAAAATTCAGAAAAAAAAATGGAAAGGGGACCATGGTATCCCGCAGGAATAGAGATTTGGGTAGACACAAAAAAAAAAATCCCGTTTTAAAATTATACATGATATAATTTACAAATGTAAAATTATATAATGTATTTTAATTTTAAAGCTGAATTTTTTTTAAACTAAAACTACTTTATTAAAAGGGAGATTAAAGGAAATAATTAATTTAAAGAATTTTTTAATGAGTATGAACAAATTGAATATAATTAAATTGTTATGTATTACATAAAATTGAGAGTTTAAACAAAAAATTCAGGAAAAAAATGAAAAGGGGTCCATGGTATCCCGCAGGAATAGAGATTTGGGTAGACACAAAAAAAAAATCCAGTTTTAAAGTAATACATGATATAATTTACCAATGTAAAATTATATAATGTATTTGAATTTTAAAACTGAATTTTTTTTTTAAACTAAAACTACTTTATTAAAAGGGAGATTAAGGAAATAATTAAGTTAACGAATTTTTTAATGAGTATGAATAAATTGAAGAAAATTGAATTGTTATGCATTACATAACATTGAGAGTTTAAACAAAAAATTCAGAAAAAAAATTGAAAGGGGTCCATGGTACCCTGCAGGAAAAGAGATTTGGGTGGACACAAAAAAAAAAATCCAGTTTTAAAATAATACATGATATATTTTACAAATGTAAAATTATATATTGTATTTTAATTTTAAAACTGAATTTTTTTTAAACTAAAACTACTTTATCAAAAGGGAGATTAAGAAAATAATTAAGTTAAAGAAATTTTAATGAGTATCAATAAATTGAAGAATATTAAATTGTTATGCATTACATAACATTGAGAGTTTAAACAAAAAATTCAGAAAAAAAAATGGAAAGGGGTCCATGGTATCCCGCAGGAATAGAGATTTGGGTAGACACAAAAAAAAAATCCAGTTTTAAAATAATACATGATATAATTTACAAATGTAATATTATATAATGTAATTTAATTTTAAAACTGAATTTTTTTTTAACTAAAACTACTTTATTAAAAGGGAGATTAAAGGAAATAATTAAGTTAATGAATTTTTTATGAGTATGAACATATTGAAGATAATTAAATTGTTATGTATTACATAAAATTGAGAGTTTAAACAAAAAATTCAGAAAAAAAATTGAAAGGGGTCCATGGTATCCCGCAGGAAAAGAGATTTGGGTGGACACAAAAAAAAAAAATCCAGTTTTAAAATAATACATGATATAATTTACAAATGTAAAATTATATAATGTATTTTAATTTTAAAACTGAATTTTTTTTAAACTAAAACTACTTTATTAAAAGGGAGATTAAGAAAATAATTAAGTTAAAGAAATTTTTAATGGGCATGAATAAATTGAAGGTAATTAAACTGTTATGTATTACATATCATTGAGAGTTTAAACAAAAATTTCAGAAATAAAAATGGAAAGGGGTCCATGGTATCCCGCAGGAGTAGAGATTTGGGTAGACACAAAAAAAAAATCCAGTTTTAAAATAATACATGATATAATTTACAAATGTAAAATTATTTAATGTATTTTAATTTTAAAACGGAATTTTTTTTTTAAACTAAAACTACTTTATTAAAAGGGAGATTAAAGGAAATAATTAAGTTAAAGAATTTTTTAATGAGTATGAACAAATTGAAGATAATTAAATTGTTATGTATTACATAAAATTGGAGTTTAAACAAAAAACTCAGAAAAAAAAATGGAAAGGGGTCCATGGTATCCCGCAGGGATAGAGATTTGGGTAGACACAAAAAAAAATCCAGTTTTAAAATAATACATGATATAATTTACAAATGTAAATATATATAATGTATTTTAATTTTAAAACGGAATTTTTTTTTTAAACTAAAACTACTTTATTAAAAGGGAGATTAAAGGAAATAATTAAGTTAAAGAATTTTTAATGAGTATCAATAAATTGAAGAATATTAAATTGTTATGCATTACATAACATTGAGAGTTTAAACAAAAAATTCAGAAAAAAAATTGAAAGGGGTCCATGGTACCCTGCAGGAAAAGAGATTTGGGTGGACACAAAAAAAAAATCCAGTTTTATAATAATACATGATATAATTTACAAATGTAAAATTATATAATGTATTTTAATTTAAAAACTGAATTTTTTTTAAACTAAAACTACTTTATTAAAAGGGAGATTAAAGGAAATAATTAAGTTAAAGAATTTTTTAATGAGTATGAACAAATTGAAGATAATTAAATTGTTATGTATTACATAAAATTGAGAGTTTAAACAAAAAATTCAGAAAAAAAAATGGAAAGGGGTCCATGGTATCCCGCAGGAATAGAGATTTGGGTAGACACAAAAAAAAAATCCAGTTTTAAAATAATACATGATATAATTTACAAATGTTAAATTATATAATGTATTTTAATTTTGAAGCTGAATTTTTTTTAAACTAATACTACTTTATTAAAAGGGAGATTAAGAAAATAATTAAGTTAAAGTAATTTTAATGAGTATCAATAAATTGAAGATAATTAAATTGTTATGTATTACATAAAATTGAGAGTTTAAACAAAAAATTCAGAAAAAAAAATGGAAAGGGGTCCATGGTATCCCGCAGGAATAGAGATTTGGGTAGACACAAAAAAAAAATCCAGTTTTAAAATAATACATGATATAATTTACAAATGTTAAATTATATAATTTATTTTAATTTTGAAGCTGAATTTTTTTTAAACTAATACTACTTTATTAAAAGAGAGATTAAGAAAATAATTAAGTTAAAGTAATTTTAATGAGTATCAATAAATTGAAGAATATTAAATTGTTATGCATTACATAACATTGAGAGTTTAAACAAAAAATTCAGAAAAAAAATTGAAAGGGGTCCATGGTACCCTGCAGGAAAAGAGATTTGGGTGGACACAAAAAAAAAAATCCAGTTTTAAAATAATACATGATATAATTTACAAATGTAAAATTATATAATGTATTTTAATTTTAAAACTGATTTTTTTTTAAACTTAAACTACTTTATTAAAAGGGAGATTAAAGGAAATAATTAAGTTAAAGAATTTTTTAATGAGTATGAACAAATTGAAGATAATTAAATTGTTATGTATTACATAAAATTGAGAGTTTAAACAAAAAATTCAGAAAAAAAAATGGAAAGGGGTCCATGGTATCCCGCAGGAATAGAGATTTGGGTAGACACAAAAAAAAAAATCCAGTTTTAAAATAATACATGATATAATTTACAAATGTTAAATTATATAATGTATTTTAATTTTAAAACTGAATTTTTTTTTTAAACTAAAACTACTTTATTAAAAGGGAGATTAAGGAAATAATTAAGTTAAAGAATTTTTTAATGAGTATGAATAAATTGAAGAAAATTGAATTGTTATGTATTACATAAAATTGAGAGTTTAAACAAAAAATTCAGAAAAAAAAATGAAAAGGGGTCCATGGTATCCCGCAGGAATAGAGATTTGGGTAGACACAAAAAAAAAATCCAGTTTTAAAATAATACATGATATAATTTACCAATGTAAAATTATTTAATGTATTTTAATTTTAAAACGGAATTTTTTTTTTAAACTAAAACTACTTTATTAAAAGGGAGATTAAAGGAAATAATTAATTTAAAGAATTTTTTAATGAGTATGAACAAATTGAAGATAATTAAATTGTTATGTATTACATAAAATTGAGAGTTTAAACAAAAAATTCAGAAAAAAAAATGAAAAGGGGTCCATGGTATCCCGCAGGAATAGAGATTTGGGTAGACACAAAAAAAAAATCCAGTTTTAAAATAATACATGATATAATTTACCAATGTAAAATTATATAATGTATTTTAATTTTAAAACTGAATTTTTTTTTAAACTAAAACTACTTTATTAAAAGGGAGATTAAAGGAAATAATTAAGTTAAAGAATTTTTTAAGAGTATAAATAAATTGAAGATAATTATATTATTATGTATTACATAACATTGAGAGTTTAAACAAAAAAATCAGAAAAAAAAATGGAAAGGCAAGATTAGGAGTTTTGTTGGACACAAAAAAAAAATTCAGTTTTAAAATAATACATGATATAATTTACATATTTAAAATAATATGATGTATTTTTAGTTTAAAACTGAATTTTTTTTTTTTTTTTAATTATTTTGTTAGGCATACCTTTTGTTTCGTTCTGATACATATGATTGGGTTATGTACGATTTCGACACTGACTACTTTACTTACAGTAAAATCCATCTTTATTCATGATGACCTATAATAACGAGTTTAGTAATCAATAATTTTCACATACTCTAGATATCATTCTGGTGACTTATAGCAATGCTGGGGCATTAACTATTTTTTTTAACTCGTCTAGTTTATTTGGATAATATAAGTTATGTTTATAGTTAGAATTTTAACTTTCCTTTTTTAGTTTCCTTTCCTTTTTTACTTTGCTTGTTAAAGTTACAAGTTTGTTGGAAAAAAAAGTAACTTTACTTAGATAAAATAAATTACTTTTCTCTTCATCTTATACTTATAATTACACCATTTACATTTCATGTAAAATATTTACAAATAACATATTATAATGTAGTATGTAGACATACTATTTTCTGTAAATAAGGAATAATATTAAATATTATTCTTTATTCCTCATAAGTCGTTTCGTATATTTTGACATTTTGTAAGTTCCATTAACTATTATCATTGTTAAATATACAGTATTAATATTATAGTATAATTAATCAATGTTAGGTCTGTATTCGTATATAAATACTATATTTCAATTTGAATATTTTAAAATCCATTCAATAATTTATATTTAACATGATAATTATTGTTATTATTATTTTTTTTTTTTTATTACACAAAATGCTATAATAAATCTTTGGGGGTCGTACAAGGAATAAAGAAGAACTTAACGTGACTATAAAATAAATTAACGCGTTAAGTTAGAAGTTACTTTAAAAAAAAGTAACTCGTTAAGATAGAAGTTACTTCTTAAAAAAAAAGTAACTCGTTAAGTAACATAACTTTTTAACTTAACTTACTTTTAACTCGTTAGTGCCCAGCTTTTACTTAAAGCATTGTTAATTTATTATTTATAAGTTTTTAAAGTAAATTAATTATTTATTTGTCATTTATTTCATCAAACAAGGGGTTACAAATGGAAATCCTATTAAACACGAATTATGTTTAAATTCAAATTTTGACTTACTCTAACATAGTCAATTTAGTAAATAAATGAAACTTTTAAGAATAATTATTTCTCAAATAAAATATTCTCTCCGAATATATAGAAAAAATTGAGTATTTTCGTTAAAAGAAATTTAAATTGTATTGCGCATATTCACACCATAAGTGTTAAAAATTGAAAATTATGAATAATTGTGTATTTATGTATCCCCTAGGTTCTCTAAGATATTCACTTCAATACAAAATCGACCACTTGAGATATTTTGTATTACCTTGAATCGTGATCCCATTGTATAACGAATATTATGTGAATAACATTATAATGTTTTATATAAAATTGAACGTTCAATGTATAAAATTTATAATAGAAATAGAATGGAGTCCATAGTATTCCGATAGAAAAGAGATTTAAGTCACACAACACAAAAATTCAATTTTAAATATTTACATTATAAAATTGAAATATTTTTAAATTAAATAATGTATTAAAAATTTAAAGCTGAATTTCAATCATAATTTTAAGTGTATTTTTTATGTTTTATGAGTTTATTTTTTTGATTAATTAAAATAATTTTATTTAAAATTATTATTAAACATACATGATATTTCTTCCTGGTACATGAGATGGGGTTATTGGCGGTCTTGACACAGACTTCTTCACGCAGAGCAATATCCGTCTTTTCTCCTGCCGACCATGTGTGTATGTATCGTGTTCAATATTGCTCAATACCGAACAAAGACCATAAAAAGAAAGCCAAAAATATTATAAATATACATCAAAAACTAAAAATAAAATTTCATAATTAAAGCCAAAACATAAATCATATTTCAAACTACCAAAAAAAAACCGAATAAAGAAAACCAAGAAATATCATCCTGCAAATCAGACAACAAACATACCCAACACCAAAATACAAACAATCCACCAAACAAAAACTGAGCAAAAATCATAAAAATAATTAATAACTCTCCATCGAACGGTAAAAATAATCCACATCAACATAAAACTAGAACAATGCATAATATAATAAAATTGTTTAAGTAAGCAGGATTAAATTTCTCATCAAACAAACAATAAAAAAAATACTTCAACATGCATTTAAAAACATATAAATTTAATTTTTTTAAATTTGTGACATGTCAAAGTAAAATATTACAACCATAAAATTCTAAAAATAAAAGCAAAAATGTTTTTGATTCCCACAGGATTTGTGTATTAGGTAAAAACAAAATAATTATTTAATCCTAGAAATAAATATAAAGTTAAATTTTATAGTTCTATTATTTTTAAAATATTGGTCATTTATATTTTTTAAAATTAATGGAATATATAGAGTTTCAATTATTGCTTTATTTTATTCATTTTATCTAAAAGTTTTGATGTATTTTAAATTATTCCTATGTTTACTTAAATTTATCATCAAAAACACATTAAGTGATGCAACATCGATGTGAATACTATAAAAATAATAATCACGATTCGTCAAAAATCAAAAACCAAGGCATGAAAAACGGAGTACGAAACATTGTGAGAGTACCATAAACTACTGCATTACATAGTTCACATTCTTACACATAAAAGCAACTTCTGCAGTAGTTATATTCATGATTATTAAGGATGAAGAGGAAACCAACAGGTCTCCTTGGTGATAAATGTTTTAAAGAAATAACTACCTGAGAGTCTTGAAAACGAAAGGGATGAAGAAGAACCCGACAGGTCCTCCTGATGAAAAATATTGATTCGAATTGATAATCAGGCTACTCTATATGTGATTGGGATGAAGAAAAACCCGACAGGTCCCCCTAGTAACAATTGATAGGTCAAAGAAAATATCTGACAGTCTTAAAATTGAAAGGGATCAAGAAGAACCCGACAGGTCCTCCTGGTGAAAAATATTGATTCGAATTGATAATCATGCTACTCTATAAGTGATTGGGATAAAGAGAAACCCAACAGGTCCCCCTAGTAACAATTGTTAGGTCAAAGAAACTACCAGACAGTCTTAAAATTGAAAGGGATCAAGAAGAACCCGAAAGGTCCTCCTGGTGAAAAATGTAGATTCGAATTGATAATCAGGCTACACCTTAAGTTAATGGGATGAAGAGAAACCTGACAGGTCTCCCTAGTAACAATTGTTAGGTCAAAAATTATCTGACAGTCTTAAAATTGAAAGGGATCAAGAAGAACCCGACAGGTCCTCCTGTTGAAAAATATTGATTCTATTTGATATTCAGGCTACACATTAAGTGATTGGGATGAAGAGAAACCCGACAGGTCCCCCTAGTAACAATTGTTAGGTCAAAGAAACTATCTGACAGTCTTAAAATTGAAAGGGATCAAGGAAGAACCCGACAGGTCCTCCTGGTGAAAAATGTAGATTCGAATTGATAATCATGCTACTCTATATGTGATTGGGATGAAGAGAAACCCTAAAGGTCCCCCTAGTAACAATTGTTAGGTCAAAGAAACTATCTGACAGTCTTAAAATTGAAAGGGATCAAGAAGAACCCGACAGGTCCTCCTGGTGAAAAATGTAGATTCGAATTTATAATCAGGCTACACTTTAAGTGATAGGGATGAAGAGAAACCCGACAGGTCCCCCTAGTAACAATTGTTAGGTCAAAGAAACTATCTGACAGTCTTAAAATTGAAAGGGATCAAGAAGAACCCGACAGGTCCTCCTGGTGAAAAATATTGATTCGAATTGATAATCAGGCTACTCTATAAGTGACTGGTATGAAGAGAAACCCGACAGGTCCCCCTAGTAACAATTGTTAGGTCAAAGAAACTACCAGACAGTCTTAAAATTGAAAGGGATCAAGAAGAACAAGACAGGTCCTTCTGGTGAAAAATATAGATTCGAATTAATATTCAGGCTACACTTTAAGTGATTGGGATGAAGAGAAACCCGACAGGTCTCCCTAGTACCGATTGTTAGGTCAAAGAAACTATCTGACAGTCTTAAAATTGAAAGGGATCAAGAAGAACCCGACAGGTCCTCCTGGTGAAAAATGTAGATTCGAATTGATATTCAGGCTACACTTAAGGTGATTGAGATGAAGAGAAACCCGACAGGTCTCCCTAGTAACAATTGTTAGGTCAAAGAAACTATCTGACAGTCTTAAAATTGAAAGGGATCAAGAAGAACCCGACAGGTCCTCCTGGTGAAAAATGTAGATTCGAATTAATAATCAGGCTACACTTTATGTGATAGTGATGAAGAGAAACCCGACAGGTCCCCCTAGTAACAATTGTTAGGTCAAAGAAACTATCTGACAGTCTTAAAATTGAAAGGGATCAAGAAGATCCCGACAGGTACTCCTGGTGAAAAATATAGATTCGAATTGATATTCAGGCTACACTTTAAGTGATTGGGATGAAGAGAAACCCGACAGGTCTCCCTAGTAACAATTGTGAGGTCAAAGAAACTATCAGACAGTCTTAAAATTGAAAGGGATCAAGAAGAACCCGACAGGTCCTCCTGGTGACAAATGTAGATTCGAATTTATAATCAGGCTACACTTTAAGTGATAGGGATGAAGAGAAACCCGACAGGTCCCCCTAGTAACAATTGTTAGGTCAAAGAAACTATCTGACAGTCTTAAAATTGAAAGGGATCAAGAAGAACCCGACAGGTCCTCCTGGTGAAAAATATTGATTCGAATTGATAATCAGGCTACTCTATAAGTGACTGGTATGAAGAGAAACCCGACAGGTCCCCCTAGTAACAATTGTTAGGTCAAAGAAACTACCAGACAGTCTTAAAATTGAAAGGGATCAAGAAGAACCCGACAGGTCCTCCTGGTAAAAAATATTGATTCGAATTGATAATCAGGCTACTCTATAAGTGACTGGTATGAAGAGAAACCCGACAGGTCCCCCTAGTAACAATTGTTAGGTCAAAGAAACTACCAGACAGTCTTAAAATTGAAAGGGATCAAGAAGAACCCGACAGGTCCTCCTGGTGAAAATGTAGATTCGAATTGATAATCATGCTACTCTATATGTGATTGGGATGAAGAGAAACCCTAAAGGTCCCCCTAGTAACAATTGTTAGGTCAAAGAAACTATCTGACAGTCTTAAAATTGAAAGGGATCAAGAAGAACCCGACAGGTCCTCCTGGTGAAAAATAAAGATTCGAATTTATAATCAGGCTACACTTTAAGTGATAGGGATGAAGAGAAACCCGACAGGTCCCCCTAGTAACAATTGTTAGGTCAAAGAAACTATCTGACAGTCTTAAAATTGAAAGGGATCAAGAAGAACCCGACAGGTCCTCCTGGTGGAAAATATTGATTCGAATTGATAATCAGGCTACTCTATAAGTGACTGGTATGAAGAGAAACCCGACAGGTCCCCCTAGTAACAATTGTTAGGTCAAAGAAACTACCAGACAGTCTTAAAATTGAAAGGGATCAAGAAGAACCCGACAGGTCCTCCTGGTGAAAAATATAGATTCGAATTAATATTCAGGCTACACTTTAAGTGATTGGGATGAAGAGAAACCCGACAGGTCTCCCTAGTAACGATTGTTAGGTCAAAGAAACTATCTGACAGTCTTAAAATTGAAAGGGATCAAGAAGAACCCGACAGGTACTCCTGGTGAAAAATATAGATTCGAATTGATATTCAGGCTACACTTTAAGTGATTGGGATGAAGAGAAACCCGACAGGTCTCCCTAGTAACAATTGTGAGGTCAAAGAAACTATCAGACAGTCTTAAAATTGAAAGGGATCAAGAAGAACCCGACAGGTCCTCCTGGTGACAAATGTAGATTCGAATTTATAATCAAGCTACACTTTAAGTGATAGGGATGAAGAGAAACCCGACAGGTCCCCCTAGTAACAATTGTTAGGTCAAAGAAACTATCTGACAGTCGTAAAATTGAAAGGAATCAAGAAGAACCCGACAGGTCCTCCTGGTGAAAAATATTGATTCGAATTGATAATCAGGCTACTCTATAAGTGACTGGTATGAAGAGAAACCCGACAGGTCCCCCTAGTAACAATTGTTAGGTCAAAGAAACTACCAGACAGTCTTAAAATTGAAAGGGATCAAGAAGAACCCGACAGGTCCTCCTGGTGGAAAATATTGATTCGAATTGATAATCAGGCTACTCTATAAGTGACTGGTATGAAGAGAAACCCGACAGGTCCCCCTAGTAACAATTGTTAGGTCAAAGAAACTACCAGACAGTCTTAAAATTGAAAGGGATCAAGAAGGACCCGACAGGTCCTCCTGGTGAAAAATATAGATTCAAATTAATATTCAGGCTACACTTTAAGTGATTGGGATGAAGAGAAACCCGACAGGTCTCCCTAGTAACGATTGTTAGGTCAAAGAAACTATCTGACAGTCTTAAAATTGAAAGGGATCAAGAAGAACACGACAGGTCCTCCTGGTGAAAAATGTAGATTCGAATTGATATTCAGGCTACACTTAAGGTGATTGGGATGAAGAGAAACCCGACAGGTCTCCCTAGTAACAATTGTTAGGTCAAAGAAACTATCTGACAGTCTTAAAATTGAAAGGGATCAAGAAGAACCCGACAGGTCCTCCTGGTGAAAAATATTGATTCGAATTGATAATCAGGCTACACTTTAAGTGATAGGGATGAAGAGAAACCCGACAGGTCCCCCTAGTAACAATTGTTAGGTCAAAGAAACTATCTGACAGTCTTAAAATTGAAAGGGATCAAGAAGAACCCGACAGGTCCTCCTGGTGGAAAATATTGATTCGAATTGATAATCAGGCTACTCTATAAGTGACTGGTATGAAGAGAAACCCGACAGGACCCCCTAGTAACAATTGTTAGGTCAATGAAACTATCAGACAGTCTTAAAATTGAAAGGGATCAAGAAGAACCCGACAGGTCCTCCTGGTGAAAAATGTAGATTCGAATTAGTAATCAGGCTACACTTTATGTGATAGTGATGAAGACAAACCCGACAGGTCCCCCTAGTAACAATTGTTAGGTCAAAGAAACTATCTGACAGTCTTAAATTAAATGGGATCAAGAAGATCCCGACAGGTACTCCTGGTGAAAAATATAGATTCGAATTGATATTCAGGCTACACTTTAAGTGATTGGGATGAAGAGAAACCCGACAGGTCTCCCTAGTAACAATTGTGAGGTCAAAGAAACTATCAGACAGTCTTAAAATTGAAAGGGATCAAGAAGAACCCGACAGGTCCTCCTGGTGACAAATGTAGATTCGAATTTATAATCAGGCTACACTTTAAGTGATAGGGATGAAGAGAAACCCGACAGGTCCCCCTAGTAACAATTGTTAGGTCAAAGAAACTATCTGACAGTCGTAAAATTGAAAGGGATCAAGAAGAACCCGACAGGTCCTCCTGGTGAAAAATATTGATTCGAATTGATAATCAGGCTACTCTATAAGTGACTGGTATGAAGAGAAACCCGACAGGTCCCCCTAGTAACAATTGTTAGGTCAAAGAAACTACCAGACAGTCTTAAAATTGAAAGGGATCAAGAAGAACCCGACAGGTCCTCCTGGTAAAAAATATTGATTCGAATTGATAATCAGGCTACTCTATAAGTGACTGGTATGAAGAGAAACCCGAAAGGTCCCCCTAGTAACAATTGTTAGGTCAAAGAAACTACCAGACAGTCTTAAAATTGAAAGGGATCAAGAAGAACCCGACAGGTCCTCCTGGTGAAAAATGTAGATTCGAATTAATATTCAGGCTACACTTTAAGTGATTGGGATGAAGAGAAACCCGACAGGTCTCCCTAGTAACGATTGTTAGGTCAAAGAAACTATCTGACAGTCTTAAAATTGAAAGGGATCAAGAAGATCCCGACAGGTACTCCTGGTGAAAAATATAGATTCGAATTGATATTCAGGCTACACATTAAGTGATTGGGATGAAGAGAAACCCGACAGGTCTCCCTAGTAACAATTGTGAGGTCAAAGAAACTATCAGACAGTCTTAAAATTGAAAGGGATCAAGAAGAACCCGACAGGTCCTCCTGGTGAAAAATATTGATTCGAATTGATAATCAGGCTACACTTTAAGTGATAGGGATGAAGAGAAACCCGACAGGTCCCCCTAGTAACAATTGTTAGGTCAAAGAAACTATCTGACAGTCGTAAAATTGAAAGGGATCAAGAAGAACCCGACAGGTCCTCCTGGTGAAAAATATTGATTCGAATTGATAATCAGGCTACTCTATAAGTGACTGGTATGAAGAGAAACCCGACAGGTCCCCCTAGTAACAATTGTTAGGTCAAAGAAACTACCAGACAGTCTTAAAATTGAAAGGGATCAAGAAGAACCCGACAGGTCCTCCTGGTAAAAAATATTGATTCGAATTGATAATCAGGCTACTCTATAAGTGACTGGTATGAAGAGAAACCCGAAAGGTCCCCCTAGTAACAATTGTTAGGTCAAAGAAACTACCAGACAGTCTTAAAATTGAAAGGGATCAAGAAGAACCCGACAGGTCCTCTTGGTGAAAAATGTAGATTCGAATTAATATTCAGGCTACACTTTAAGTGATTGGGATGAAGAGAAACCCGACAGGTCTCCCTAGTAACGATTGTTAGGTCAAAGAAACTATCTGACAGTCTTAAAATTGAAAGGGATCAAGAAGATCCCGACAGGTACTCCTGGTGAAAAATATAGATTCGAATTGATATTCAGGCTACACATTAAGTGATTGGGATGAAGAGAAACCCGACAGGTCCCCCTAGTAACAATTGTTAGGTCAAAGAAACTATCTGACAGTCGTAAAATTGAAAGGGATCAAGAAGAACCCGACAGGTCCTCCTGGTGAAAAATATTGATTCGAATTGATAATCAGGCTACTCTATAAGTGACTGGTATGAAGAGAAACCCGACAGGTCCCCCTAGTAACAATTGTTAGGTCAAAGAAACTACCAGACAGTCTTAAAATTGAAAGGGATCAAGAAGAACCCGACTGGTCCTCCTGGTGAAAAATATAGATTCGAATTAATATTCAGGCTACACTTTAAGTGATTGGGATGAAGAGAAACCCGACAGGTCTCCCTAGTAACGATTGTTAGGTCAAAGAAACTATCTGACAGTCTTAAAATTGAAAGGGATCAAGAAGAACCCGACAGGTCCTCCTGGTGAAAAATGTAGATTCGAATTGATATTCAGGCTACACTTAAGGTGATTGGGATGAAGAGAAACCCGACAGGTCTCCCTAGTAACAATTGTTAGGTCAAAGAAACTATCTGACAGTCTTAAAATTGAAAGGGATCAAGAAGAACCCGACAGGTCCTCCTGGTGGAAAATATTGATTCGAATTGATAATCAGGCTACTCTATAAGTGACTGGTATGAAGAGAAACCCGACAGGTCCCCCTAGTAACAATTGTTAGGTCAATGAAACTATCAGACAGTCTTAAAATTGAAAGGGATCAAGAAGAACCCGACAGGTCCTCCTGGTGAAAAATGTAGATTCGAATTGCTAATCATGCTACTCTATATGTGATTGGGATGAAGAGAAACCCGACAGGACCCCCTAGTAACAGTTGTTAGGTCAAAGAAACTATCTGACAGTCTTAAAATTGAAAGGGATCAAGAAGATCCCGACAGGTACTCCTGGTGAAAAATATAGATTCGAATTGATATTCAGGCTACACTTTAAGTGATTGGGATGAAGAGAAACCCGACAGGTCTCCCTAGTAACAATTGTGAGGTCAAAGAAACTATCAGACAGTCTTAAAATTGAAAGGGATCAAGAAGAACCCGACAGGTCCTCCTGGTGAAAAATGTAGATTCGAATTGATAATCAGGCTACTCTATAAGTGACTGGTATGAAGAGAAACCCGACAGGTCCCCCTAGTAACAATTGTTAGGTCAAAGAAACTACCAGACAGTCTTAAAATTGAAAGGGATCAAGAAGAACCCGACAGGTCCTCCTGGTGAAAAATGTAGATTCGAATTAATAATCAGGCTACACTTTATGTGATAGGGATGAAGAGAAACCCGACAGGACCCCCTAGTAACAGTTGTTAGGTCAAAGAAACTATCTGACAGTCTTAAAATTGAAAGGGATCAAGAAGATCCCGACAGGTACTCCTGGTGAAAAATATAGATTCGAATTGATATTCAGGCTACACTTTAAGTGATTGGGATGAAGAGAAACCCGACAGGTCTCCCTAGTAACAATTGTGAGGTCAAAGAAACTATCAGACAGTCTTAAAATTGAAAGGGATCAAGAAGAACCCGACAGGTCCTCCTGGTGAAAAATGTAGATTCGAATTGATAATCAGGCTACTCTATAAGTGACTGGTATGAAGAGAAACCCGACAGGTCCCCCTAGTCACAATTGTTAGGTCAAAGAAACTATCTGACAGTCTTAAAATTGAAAGGGATCAAGAAGAACCCGACAGGTCCTCCTGGTGAAAAATGTAGATTCGAATTGATATTCAGGCTACACTTAAGGTGATTGGGATGAAGAGAAACCCGACAGGTCTCCCTAGTAACAATTGTTAGGTCAAAGAAACTATCTGACAGTCTTAAAATTGAAAGGGATCAAGAAGAACCCGACAGGTCCTCCTGGTGAAAAATATTGATTCGAATTGATAATCAGGCTACACTTTAAGTGATAGGGATGAAGAGAAACCCGACAGGTCCCCCTAGTAACAATTGTTAGGTCAAAGAAACTATCAGACAGTCTTAAAATTGAAAGGGATCAAGAAGAACCCGACAGGTCCTCCTGGTGAAAAATGTAGATTCGAATTGATAATCAGGCTACTCTATAAGTGACTGGTATGAAGAGAAACCCGACAGGTCCCCCTAGTAACAATTGTTAGGTCAAAGAAACTACCAGACAGTCTTAAAATTGAAAGGGATCAAGAAGAACCCGACAGGTCCTCCTGGTGAAAAATAAAGATTCGAATTAATATTCAGGCTACACTTTAAGTGATTGGGATGAAGAGAAACCCGACAGGTCTCCCTAGTAACAATTGTGAGGTCAAAGAAACTATCAGACAGTCTTAAAATTGAAAGGGATCAAGAAGAACCCGACAGGTCCTCCTGGTGAAAAATATAGATTCGAATTGATATTCAGGCTACACTTTAAGTGATTGGGATGAAGAGAAACCCGACAGGTCTCCCTAGTAACAATTGTGAGGTCAAAGAAACTATCAGACAGTCTTAAAATTGAAAGGGATCAAGAAGAACCCGACAGGTCCTCCTGGTGAAAAATGTAGATTCGAATTGATAATCAGGCTACTCTATAAGTGACTGGTATGAAGAGAAACCCACAGGTCCCCCTAGTAACAATTGTTAGGTCAAAGAAACTACCAGACAGTCTTAAAATTGAAAGGGATCAAGAAGAACCCGACAGGTCCTCCTGGTGAAAAATATAGATTCGAATTAATATTCAGGCTACACTTTAAGTGATTGGGATGAAGAGAAACCCGACAGGTCTCCCTAGTAACGATTGTTAGGTCAAAGAAACTATCTGACAGTCTTAAAATTGAAAGGGATCAAGAAGAACCCGACAGGTCCTCCTGGTGAAAAATATAGATTCGAATTAATATTCAGGCTACACTTTAAGTGATTGGGATGAAGAGAAACCCGACAGGTCTCCCTAGTAACGATTGTTAGGTCAAAGAAACTATCTGACAGTCTTAAAATTGAAAGGGATCAAGAAGAACCCGACAGGTCCTCCTGGTGAAAAATATTGATTCGAATTGATAATCAGGCTACACTTTAAGTGATAGGGATGAAGAGAAACCCGACAGGTCCCCCTAGTAACAATTGTTAGGTCAAAGAAACTATCTGACAGTCTTAAAATTGAAAGGGATCAAGAAGAACCCGACAGGTCCTCCTGGTGGAAAATATTGATTCGAATTGATAATCAGGCTACTCTATAAGTGACTGGTATGAAGAGAAACCCGACAGGTCCCCCTAGTAACAATTGTTAGGTCAATGAAACTATCAGACAGTCTTAAAATTGAAAGGGATCAAGAAGAACCCGACAGGTCCTCCTGGTGAAAAATGTAGATTCGAATTAATAATCAGGCTACACTTTATGTGATAGTGATGAAGAGAAACCCGACAGGTCCCCCTAGTAACAATTGTTAGGTCAAAGAAACTATCTGACAGTCTTAAAATTGAAAGGGATCAAGAAGAACCCGACAGGTCCTCCTGGTGAAAAATGTAGATTCGAATTGATATTCAGGCTACACTTAAGGTGATTGGGATGAAGAGAAACCCGACAGGTCTCCCTAGTAACAGTTGTTAGGTCAAAGAAACTATCTGACAGTCTTAAAATTGAAAGGGATCAAGAAGAACCCGACAGGTCCTCCTGGTGAAAAATGTAGATTCGAATTGCTAATCATGCTACTCTATATGTGATTGGGATGAAGAGAAACCCGACAGGACCCCCTAGTAACAGTTGTTAGGTCAAAGAAACTATCTGACAGTCTTAAAATTGAAAGGGATCAAGAAGATCCCGACAGGTACTCCTGGTGAAAAATATAGATTCGAATTGATATTCAGGCTACACTTTAAGTGATTGGGATGAAGAGAAACCCGACAGGTCTCCCTAGTAACAATTGTGAGGTCAAAGAAACTATCAGACAGTCTTAAAATTGAAAGGGATCAAGAAGAACCCGACAGGTCCTCCTGGTGAAAAATGTAGATTCGAATTGATAATCAGGCTACTCTATAAGTGACTGGTATGAAGAGAAACCCGACAGGTCCCCCTAGTAACAATTGTTAGGTCAAAGAAACTACCAGACAGTCTTAAAATTGAAAGGGATCAAGAAGAACCCGACAGGTCCTCCTGGTGAAAAATGTAGATTCGAATTAATAATCAGGCTACACTTTATGTGATAGGGATGAAGAGAAACCCGACAGGACCCCCTAGTAACAGTTGTTAGGTCAAAGAAACTATCTGACAGTCTTAAAATTGAAAGGGATCAAGAAGATCCCGACAGGTACTCCTGGTGAAAAATATAGATTCGAATTGATATTCAGGCTACACTTTAAGTGATTGGGATGAAGAGAAACCCGACAGGTCTCCCTAGTAACAATTGTGAGGTCAAAGAAACTATCAGACAGTCTTAAAATTGAAAGGGATCAAGAAGAACCCGACAGGTCCTCCTGGTGAAAAATGTAGATTCGAATTGATAATCAGGCTACTCTATAAGTGACTGGTATGAAGAGAAACCCGACAGGTCCCCCTAGTAACAATTGTTAGGTCAAAGAAACTACCAGACAGTCTTAAAATTGAAAGGGATCAAGAAGAACCCGACAGGTCCTCCTGGTGAAAAATGTAGATTCGAATTAATAATCAGGCTACACTTTATGTGATAGGGATGAAGAGAAACCCGACAGGTCCCCCTAGTAACAGTTGTTAGGTCAAAGAAACTATCTGACAGTCTTAAAATTGAAAGGGATCAAGAAGAACCCGACAGGTCCTCCTGGTGAAAAATGTAGATTCGAATTGCTAATCATGCTACTCTATATGTGATTGGGATGAAGAGAAACCCGACAGGACCCCCTAGTAACAGTTGTTAGGTCAAAGAAACTATCAGACAGTCTTAAAATTGAAAGGGATCAAGAAGAACCCGACAGGTCCTCCTGGTGAAAAATGTAGATTCGAATTGATAATCAGGCTACTCTATAAGTGACTGGTATGAAGAGAAACCCGACAGGTCCCCCTAGTAACAATTGTTAGGTCAAAGAAACTACCAGACAGTCTTAAAATTGAAAGGGATCAAGAAGAACCCGACAGGTCCTCCTGGTGAAAAATATAGATTCGAATTAATATTCAGGCTACACTTTAAGTGATTGGGATGAAGAGAAACCCGACAGGTCTCCCTAGTAACAATTGTGAGGTCAAAGAAACTATCAGACAGTCTTAAAATTGAAAGGGATCAAGAAGAACCCGACAGGTCCTCCTGGTGAAAAATATAGATTCGAATTGATATTCAGGCTACACTTTAAGTGATTGGGATGAAGAGAAACCCGACAGGTCTCCCTAGTAACAATTGTGAGGTCAAAGAAACTATCAGACAGTCTTAAAATTGAAAGGGATCAAGAAGAACCCGACAGGTCCTCCTGGTGAAAAATGTAGATTCGAATTGATAATCAGGCTACTCTATAAGTGACTGGTATGAAGAGAAACCCACAGGTCCCCCTAGTAACAATTGTTAGGTCAAAGAAACTACCAGACAGTCTTAAAATTGAAAGGGATCAAGAAGAACCCGACAGGTCCTCCTGGTGAAAAATATAGATTCGAATTAATATTCAGGCTACACTTTAAGTGATTGGGATGAAGAGAAACCCGACAGGTCTCCCTAGTAACGATTGTTAGGTCAAAGAAACTATCTGACAGTCTTAAAATTGAAAGGGATCAAGAAGAACCCGACAGGTCCTCCTGGTGAAAAATATAGATTCGAATTAATATTCAGGCTACACTTTAAGTGATTGGGATGAAGAGAAACCCGACAGGTCTCCCTAGTAACGATTGTTAGGTCAAAGAAACTATCTGACAGTCTTAAAATTGAAAGGGATCAAGAAGAACCCGACAGGTCCTCCTGGTGAAAAATATTGATTCGAATTGATAATCAGGCTACACTTTAAGTGATAGGGATGAAGAGAAACCCGACAGGTCCCCCTAGTAACAATTGTTAGGTCAAAGAAACTATCTGACAGTCTTAAAATTGAAAGGGATCAAGAAGAACCCGACAGGTCCTCCTGGTGGAAAATATTGATTCGAATTGATAATCAGGCTACTCTATAAGTGACTGGTATGAAGAGAAACCCGACAGGTCCCCCTAGTAACAATTGTTAGGTCAATGAAACTATCAGACAGTCTTAAAATTGAAAGGGATCAAGAAGAACCCGACAGGTCCTCCTGGTGAAAAATGTAGATTCGAATTAATAATCAGGCTACACTTTATGTGATAGTGATGAAGAGAAACCCGACAGGTCCCCCTAGTAACAATTGTTAGGTCAAAGAAACTATCTGACAGTCTTAAAATTGAAAGGGATCAAGAAGAACCCGACAGGTCCTCCTGGTGAAAAATGTAGATTCGAATTGATATTCAGGCTACACTTAAGGTGATTGGGATGAAGAGAAACCCGACAGGTCTCCCTAGTAACAATTGTTAGGTCAAAGAAACTATCTGACAGTCTTAAAATTGAAAGGGATCAAGAAGAACCCGACAGGTCCTCCTGGTGAAAAATATTGATTCGAATTGATAATCAGGCTACACTTTAAGTGATAGGGATGAAGAGAAACCCGACAGGTCCCCCTAGTAACAATTGTTAGGTCAAAGAAACTATCTGACAGTCTTAAAATTGAAAGGGATCAAGAAGAACCCGACAGGTCCTCCTGGTGAAAAATGTAGATTCGAATTAATAATCAGGCTACACTTTATGTGATAGGGATGAAGAGAAACCCGACAGGTCCCCCTAGTAACAGTTGTTAGGTCAAAGAAACTATCTGACAGTCTTAAAATTGAAAGGGATCAAGAAGAACCCGACAGGTCCTCCTGGTGAAAAATGTAGATTCGAATTGCTAATCATGCTACTCTATATGTGATTGGGATGAAGAGAAACCCGACAGGACCCCCTAGTAACAGTTGTTAGGTCAAAGAAACTATCTGACAGTCTTAAAATTGAAAGGGATCAAGAAGATCCCGACAGGTACTCCTGGTGAAAAATATAGATTCGAATTGATATTCAGGCTACACTTTAAGTGATTGGGATGAAGAGAAACCCGACAGGTCTCCCTAGTAACAATTGTGAGGTCAAAGAAACTATCAGACAGTCTTAAAATTGAAAGGGATCAAGAAGAACCCGACAGGTCCTCCTGGTGAAAAATGTAGATTCGAATTGATAATCAGGCTACTCTATAAGTGACTGGTATGAAGAGAAACCCGACAGGTCCCCCTAGTAACAATTGTTAGGTCAAAGAAACTACCAGACAGTCTTAAAATTGAAAGGGATCAAGAAGAACCCGACAGGTCCTCCTGGTGAAAAATGTAGATTCGAATTAATAATCAGGCTACACTTTATGTGATAGGGATGAAGAGAAACCCGACAGGACCCCCTAGTAACAGTTGTTAGGTCAAAGAAACTATCTGACAGTCTTAAAATTGAAAGGGATCAAGAAGATCCCGACAGGTACTCCTGGTGAAAAATATAGATTCGAATTGATATTCAGGCTACACTTTAAGTGATTGGGATGAAGAGAAACCCGACAGGTCTCCCTAGTAACAATTGTGAGGTCAAAGAAACTATCAGACAGTCTTAAAATTGAAAGGGATCAAGAAGAACCCGACAGGTCCTCCTGGTGAAAAATGTAGATTCGAATTGATAATCAGGCTACTCTATAAGTGACTGGTATGAAGAGAAACCCGACAGGTCCCCCTAGTCACAATTGTTAGGTCAAAGAAACTATCTGACAGTCTTAAAATTGAAAGGGATCAAGAAGAACCCGACAGGTCCTCCTGGTGAAAAATGTAGATTCGAATTGATATTCAGGCTACACTTAAGGTGATTGGGATGAAGAGAAACCCGACAGGTCTCCCTAGTAACAATTGTTAGGTCAAAGAAACTATCTGACAGTCTTAAAATTGAAAGGGATCAAGAAGAACCCGACAGGTCCTCCTGGTGAAAAATATTGATTCGAATTGATAATCAGGCTACACTTTAAGTGATAGGGATGAAGAGAAACCCGACAGGTCCCCCTAGTAACAATTGTTAGGTCAAAGAAACTATCAGACAGTCTTAAAATTGAAAGGGATCAAGAAGAACCCGACAGGTCCTCCTGGTGAAAAATGTAGATTCGAATTGATAATCAGGCTACTCTATAAGTGACTGGTATGAAGAGAAACCCGACAGGTCCCCCTAGTAACAATTGTTAGGTCAAAGAAACTACCAGACAGTCTTAAAATTGAAAGGGATCAAGAAGAACCCGACAGGTCCTCCTGGTGAAAAATAAAGATTCGAATTAATATTCAGGCTACACTTTAAGTGATTGGGATGAAGAGAAACCCGACAGGTCTCCCTAGTAACAATTGTGAGGTCAAAGAAACTATCAGACAGTCTTAAAATTGAAAGGGATCAAGAAGAACCCGACAGGTCCTCCTGGTGAAAAATATAGATTCGAATTGATATTCAGGCTACACTTTAAGTGATTGGGATGAAGAGAAACCCGACAGGTCTCCCTAGTAACAATTGTGAGGTCAAAGAAACTATCAGACAGTCTTAAAATTGAAAGGGATCAAGAAGAACCCGACAGGTCCTCCTGGTGAAAAATGTAGATTCGAATTGATAATCAGGCTACTCTATAAGTGACTGGTATGAAGAGAAACCCACAGGTCCCCCTAGTAACAATTGTTAGGTCAAAGAAACTACCAGACAGTCTTAAAATTGAAAGGGATCAAGAAGAACCCGACAGGTCCTCCTGGTGAAAAATATAGATTCGAATTAATATTCAGGCTACACTTTAAGTGATTGGGATGAAGAGAAACCCGACAGGTCTCCCTAGTAACGATTGTTAGGTCAAAGAAACTATCTGACAGTCTTAAAATTGAAAGGGATCAAGAAGAACCCGACAGGTCCTCCTGGTGAAAAATATAGATTCGAATTAATATTCAGGCTACACTTTAAGTGATTGGGATGAAGAGAAACCCGACAGGTCTCCCTAGTAACGATTGTTAGGTCAAAGAAACTATCTGACAGTCTTAAAATTGAAAGGGATCAAGAAGAACCCGACAGGTCCTCCTGGTGAAAAATATTGATTCGAATTGATAATCAGGCTACACTTTAAGTGATAGGGATGAAGAGAAACCCGACAGGTCCCCCTAGTAACAATTGTTAGGTCAAAGAAACTATCTGACAGTCTTAAAATTGAAAGGGATCAAGAAGAACCCGACAGGTCCTCCTGGTGGAAAATATTGATTCGAATTGATAATCAGGCTACTCTATAAGTGACTGGTATGAAGAGAAACCCGACAGGTCCCCCTAGTAACAATTGTTAGGTCAATGAAACTATCAGACAGTCTTAAAATTGAAAGGGATCAAGAAGAACCCGACAGGTCCTCCTGGTGAAAAATGTAGATTCGAATTAATAATCAGGCTACACTTTATGTGATAGTGATGAAGAGAAACCCGACAGGTCCCCCTAGTAACAATTGTTAGGTCAAAGAAACTATCTGACAGTCTTAAAATTGAAAGGGATCAAGAAGAACCCGACAGGTCCTCCTGGTGAAAAATGTAGATTCGAATTGATATTCAGGCTACACTTAAGGTGATTGGGATGAAGAGAAACCCGACAGGTCTCCCTAGTAACAATTGTTAGGTCAAAGAAACTATCTGACAGTCTTAAAATTGAAAGGGATCAAGAAGAACCCGACAGGTCCTCCTGGTGAAAAATATTGATTCGAATTGATAATCAGGCTACACTTTAAGTGATAGGGATGAAGAGAAACCCGACAGGTCCCCCTAGTAACAATTGTTAGGTCAAAGAAACTATCTGACAGTCTTAAAATTGAAAGGGATCAAGAAGAACCCGACAGGTCCTCCTGGTGAAAAATGTAGATTCGAATTAATAATCAGGCTACACTTTATGTGATAGGGATGAAGAGAAACCCGACAGGTCCCCCTAGTAACAGTTGTTAGGTCAAAGAAACTATCTGACAGTCTTAAAATTGAAAGGGATCAAGAAGAACCCGACAGGTCCTCCTGGTGAAAAATGTAGATTCGAATTGCTAATCATGCTACTCTATATGTGATTGGGATGAAGAGAAACCCGACAGGACCCCCTAGTAACAGTTGTTAGGTCAAAGAAACTATCTGACAGTCTTAAAATTGAAAGGGATCAAGAAGATCCCGACAGGTACTCCTGGTGAAAAATATAGATTCGAATTGATATTCAGGCTACACTTTAAGTGATTGGGATGAAGAGAAACCCGACAGGTCTCCCTAGTAACAATTGTGAGGTCAAAGAAACTATCAGACAGTCTTAAAATTGAAAGGGATCAAGAAGAACCCGACAGGTCCTCCTGGTGAAAAATGTAGATTCGAATTGATAATCAGGCTACTCTATAAGTGACTGGTATGAAGAGAAACCCGACAGGTCCCCCTAGTAACAATTGTTAGGTCAAAGAAACTACCAGACAGTCTTAAAATTGAAAGGGATCAAGAAGAACCCGACAGGTCCTCCTGGTGAAAAATGTAGATTCGAATTAATAATCAGGCTACACTTTATGTGATAGGGATGAAGAGAAACCCGACAGGACCCCCTAGTAACAGTTGTTAGGTCAAAGAAACTATCTGACAGTCTTAAAATTGAAAGGGATCAAGAAGATCCCGACAGGTACTCCTGGTGAAAAATATAGATTCGAATTGATATTCAGGCTACACTTTAAGTGATTGGGATGAAGAGAAACCCGACAGGTCTCCCTAGTAACAATTGTGAGGTCAAAGAAACTATCAGACAGTCTTAAAATTGAAAGGGATCAAGAAGAACCCGACAGGTCCTCCTGGTGAAAAATGTAGATTCGAATTGATAATCAGGCTACTCTATAAGTGACTGGTATGAAGAGAAACCCGACAGGTCCCCCTAGTAACAATTGTTAGGTCAAAGAAACTACCAGACAGTCTTAAAATTGAAAGGGATCAAGAAGAACCCGACAGGTCCTCCTGGTGAAAAATGTAGATTCGAATTAATAATCAGGCTACACTTTATGTGATAGGGATGAAGAGAAACCCGACAGGTCCCCCTAGTAACAGTTGTTAGGTCAAAGAAACTATCTGACAGTCTTAAAATTGAAAGGGATCAAGAAGAACCCGACAGGTCCTCCTGGTGAAAAATGTAGATTCGAATTGCTAATCATGCTACTCTATATGTGATTGGGATGAAGAGAAACCCGACAGGACCCCCTAGTAACAGTTGTTAGGTCAAAGAAACTATCAGACAGTCTTAAAATTGAAAGGGATCAAGAAGAACCCGACAGGTCCTCCTGGTGAAAAATGTAGATTCGAATTGATAATCAGGCTACTCTATAAGTGACTGGTATGAAGAGAAACCCGACAGGTCCCCCTAGTAACAATTGTTAGGTCAAAGAAACTACCAGACAGTCTTAAAATTGAAAGGGATCAAGAAGAACCCGACAGGTCCTCCTGGTGAAAAATATAGATTCGAATTAATATTCAGGCTACACTTTAAGTGATTGGGATGAAGAGAAACCCGACAGGTCTCCCTAGTAACAATTGTGAGGTCAAAGAAACTATCAGACAGTCTTAAAATTGAAAGGGATCAAGAAGAACCCGACAGGTCCTCCTGGTGAAAAATATAGATTCGAATTGATATTCAGGCTACACTTTAAGTGATTGGGATGAAGAGAAACCCGACAGGTCTCCCTAGTAACAATTGTGAGGTCAAAGAAACTATCAGACAGTCTTAAAATTGAAAGGGATCAAGAAGAACCCGACAGGTCCTCCTGGTGAAAAATGTAGATTCGAATTGATAATCAGGCTACTCTATAAGTGACTGGTATGAAGAGAAACCCACAGGTCCCCCTAGTAACAATTGTTAGGTCAAAGAAACTACCAGACAGTCTTAAAATTGAAAGGGATCAAGAAGAACCCGACAGGTCCTCCTGGTGAAAAATATAGATTCGAATTAATATTCAGGCTACACTTTAAGTGATTGGGATGAAGAGAAACCCGACAGGTCTCCCTAGTAACGATTGTTAGGTCAAAGAAACTATCTGACAGTCTTAAAATTGAAAGGGATCAAGAAGAACCCGACAGGTCCTCCTGGTGAAAAATATAGATTCGAATTAATATTCAGGCTACACTTTAAGTGATTGGGATGAAGAGAAACCCGACAGGTCTCCCTAGTAACGATTGTTAGGTCAAAGAAACTATCTGACAGTCTTAAAATTGAAAGGGATCAAGAAGAACCCGACAGGTCCTCCTGGTGAAAAATATTGATTCGAATTGATAATCAGGCTACACTTTAAGTGATAGGGATGAAGAGAAACCCGACAGGTCCCCCTAGTAACAATTGTTAGGTCAAAGAAACTATCTGACAGTCTTAAAATTGAAAGGGATCAAGAAGAACCCGACAGGTCCTCCTGGTGGAAAATATTGATTCGAATTGATAATCAGGCTACTCTATAAGTGACTGGTATGAAGAGAAACCCGACAGGTCCCCCTAGTAACAATTGTTAGGTCAATGAAACTATCAGACAGTCTTAAAATTGAAAGGGATCAAGAAGAACCCGACAGGTCCTCCTGGTGAAAAATGTAGATTCGAATTAATAATCAGGCTACACTTTATGTGATAGTGATGAAGAGAAACCCGACAGGTCCCCCTAGTAACAATTGTTAGGTCAAAGAAACTATCTGACAGTCTTAAAATTGAAAGGGATCAAGAAGAACCCGACAGGTCCTCCTGGTGAAAAATGTAGATTCGAATTGATATTCAGGCTACACTTAAGGTGATTGGGATGAAGAGAAACCCGACAGGTCTCCCTAGTAACAATTGTTAGGTCAAAGAAACTATCTGACAGTCTTAAAATTGAAAGGGATCAAGAAGAACCCGACAGGTCCTCCTGGTGAAAAATATTGATTCGAATTGATAATCAGGCTACACTTTAAGTGATAGGGATGAAGAGAAACCCGACAGGTCCCCCTAGTAACAATTGTTAGGTCAAAGAAACTATCTGACAGTCTTAAAATTGAAAGGGATCAAGAAGAACCCGACAGGTCCTCCTGGTGAAAAATGTAGATTCGAATTAATAATCAGGCTACACTTTATGTGATAGGGATGAAGAGAAACCCGACAGGTCCCCCTAGTAACAGTTGTTAGGTCAAAGAAACTATCTGACAGTCTTAAAATTGAAAGGGATCAAGAAGAACCCGACAGGTCCTCCTGGTGAAAAATGTAGATTCGAATTGCTAATCATGCTACTCTATATGTGATTGGGATGAAGAGAAACCCGACAGGACCCCCTAGTAACAGTTGTTAGGTCAAAGAAACTATCTGACAGTCTTAAAATTGAAAGGGATCAAGAAGATCCCGACAGGTACTCCTGGTGAAAAATATAGATTCGAATTGATATTCAGGCTACACTTTAAGTGATTGGGATGAAGAGAAACCCGACAGGTCTCCCTAGTAACAATTGTGAGGTCAAAGAAACTATCAGACAGTCTTAAAATTGAAAGGGATCAAGAAGAACCCGACAGGTCCTCCTGGTGAAAAATGTAGATTCGAATTGATAATCAGGCTACTCTATAAGTGACTGGTATGAAGAGAAACCCGACAGGTCCCCCTAGTAACAATTGTTAGGTCAAAGAAACTACCAGACAGTCTTAAAATTGAAAGGGATCAAGAAGAACCCGACAGGTCCTCCTGGTGAAAAATGTAGATTCGAATTAATAATCAGGCTACACTTTATGTGATAGGGATGAAGAGAAACCCGACAGGACCCCCTAGTAACAGTTGTTAGGTCAAAGAAACTATCTGACAGTCTTAAAATTGAAAGGGATCAAGAAGATCCCGACAGGTACTCCTGGTGAAAAATATAGATTCGAATTGATATTCAGGCTACACTTTAAGTGATTGGGATGAAGAGAAACCCGACAGGTCTCCCTAGTAACAATTGTGAGGTCAAAGAAACTATCAGACAGTCTTAAAATTGAAAGGGATCAAGAAGAACCCGACAGGTCCTCCTGGTGAAAAATGTAGATTCGAATTGATAATCAGGCTACTCTATAAGTGACTGGTATGAAGAGAAACCCGACAGGTCCCCCTAGTAACAATTGTTAGGTCAAAGAAACTTCCAGACAGTCTTAAAATTGAAAGGGATCAAGAAGAACCCGACAGGTCCTCCTGGTGAAAAATGTAGATTCGAATTAATAATCAGGCTACACTTTATGTGATAGGGATGAAGAGAAACCCGACAGGTCCCCCTAGTAACAGTTGTTAGGTCAAAGAAACTATCTGACAGTCTTAAAATTGAAAGGGATCAAGAAGAACCCGACAGGTCCTCCTGGTGAAAAATGTAGATTCGAATTGCTAATCATGCTACTCTATATGTGATTGGGATGAAGAGAAACCCGACAGGACCCCCTAGTAACAGTTGTTAGGTCAAAGAAACTATCAGACAGTCTTAAAATTGAAAGGGATCAAGAAGAACCCGACAGGTCCTCCTGGTGAAAAATGTAGATTCGAATTGATAATCAGGCTACTCTATAAGTGACTGGTATGAAGAGAAACCCGACAGGTCCCCCTAGTAACAATTGTTAGGTCAAAGAAACTACCAGACAGTCTTAAAATTGAAAGGGATCAAGAAGAACCCGACAGGTCCTCCTGGTGAAAAATATAGATTCGAATTAATATTCAGGCTACACTTTAAGTGATTGGGATGAAGAGAAACCCGACAGGTCTCCCTAGTAACAATTGTGAGGTCAAAGAAACTATCAGACAGTCTTAAAATTGAAAGGGATCAAGAAGAACCCGACAGGTCCTCCTGGTGAAAAATATAGATTCGAATTGATATTCAGGCTACACTTTAAGTGATTGGGATGAAGAGAAACCCGACAGGTCTCCCTAGTAACAATTGTGAGGTCAAAGAAACTATCAGACAGTCTTAAAATTGAAAGGGATCAAGAAGAACCCGACAGGTCCTCCTGGTGAAAAATGTAGATTCGAATTGATAATCAGGCTACTCTATAAGTGACTGGTATGAAGAGAAACCCACAGGTCCCCCTAGTAACAATTGTTAGGTCAAAGAAACTACCAGACAGTCTTAAAATTGAAAGGGATCAAGAAGAACCCGACAGGTCCTCCTGGTGAAAAATATAGATTCGAATTAATATTCAGGCTACACTTTAAGTGATTGGGATGAAGAGAAACCCGACAGGTCTCCCTAGTAACGATTGTTAGGTCAAAGAAACTATCTGACAGTCTTAAAATTGAAAGGGATCAAGAAGAACCCGACAGGTCCTCCTGGTGAAAAATATAGATTCGAATTAATATTCAGGCTACACTTTAAGTGATTGGGATGAAGAGAAACCCGACAGGTCTCCCTAGTAACGATTGTTAGGTCAAAGAAACTATCTGACAGTCTTAAAATTGAAAGGGATCAAGAAGAACCCGACAGGTCCTCCTGGTGAAAAATATTGATTCGAATTGATAATCAGGCTACACTTTAAGTGATAGGGATGAAGAGAAACCCGACAGGTCCCCCTAGTAACAATTGTTAGGTCAAAGAAACTATCTGACAGTCTTAAAATTGAAAGGGATCAAGAAGAACCCGACAGGTCCTCCTGGTGGAAAATATTGATTCGAATTGATAATCAGGCTACTCTATAAGTGACTGGTATGAAGAGAAACCCGACAGGTCCCCCTAGTAACAATTGTTAGGTCAATGAAACTATCAGACAGTCTTAAAATTGAAAGGGATCAAGAAGAACCCGACAGGTCCTCCTGGTGAAAAATGTAGATTCGAATTAATAATCAGGCTACACTTTATGTGATAGTGATGAAGAGAAACCCGACAGGTCCCCCTAGTAACAATTGTTAGGTCAAAGAAACTATCTGACAGTCTTAAAATTGAAAGGGATCAAGAAGAACCCGACAGGTCCTCCTGGTGAAAAATGTAGATTCGAATTGATATTCAGGCTACACTTAAGGTGATTGGGATGAAGAGAAACCCGACAGGTCTCCCTAGTAACAATTGTTAGGTCAAAGAAACTATCTGACAGTCTTAAAATTGAAAGGGATCAAGAAGAACCCGACAGGTCCTCCTGGTGAAAAATATTGATTCGAATTGATAATCAGGCTACACTTTAAGTGATAGGGATGAAGAGAAACCCGACAGGTCCCCCTAGTAACAATTGTTAGGTCAAAGAAACTATCTGACAGTCTTAAAATTGAAAGGGATCAAGAAGAACCCGACAGGTCCTCCTGGTGAAAAATGTAGATTCGAATTAATAATCAGGCTACACTTTATGTGATAGGGATGAAGAGAAACCCGACAGGTCCCCCTAGTAACAGTTGTTAGGTCAAAGAAACTATCTGACAGTCTTAAAATTGAAAGGGATCAAGAAGAACCCGACAGGTCCTCCTGGTGAAAAATGTAGATTCGAATTGCTAATCATGCTACTCTATATGTGATTGGGATGAAGAGAAACCCGACAGGACCCCCTAGTAACAGTTGTTAGGTCAAAGAAACTATCTGACAGTCTTAAAATTGAAAGGGATCAAGAAGATCCCGACAGGTACTCCTGGTGAAAAATATAGATTCGAATTGATATTCAGGCTACACTTTAAGTGATTGGGATGAAGAGAAACCCGACAGGTCTCCCTAGTAACAATTGTGAGGTCAAAGAAACTATCAGACAGTCTTAAAATTGAAAGGGATCAAGAAGAACCCGACAGGTCCTCCTGGTGAAAAATGTAGATTCGAATTGATAATCAGGCTACTCTATAAGTGACTGGTATGAAGAGAAACCCGACAGGTCCCCCTAGTAACAATTGTTAGGTCAAAGAAACTACCAGACAGTCTTAAAATTGAAAGGGATCAAGAAGAACCCGACAGGTCCTCCTGGTGAAAAATATAGATTCGAATTAATATTCAGGCTACACTTTAAGTGATTGGGATGAAGAGAAACCCGACAGGTCTCCCTAGTAACAATTGTGAGGTCAAAGAAACTATCAGACAGTCTTAAAATTGAAAGGGATCAAGAAGAACCCGACAGGTCCTCCTGGTGGAAAATATTGATTCGAATTGATAATCAGGCTACTCTATAAGTGACTGGTATGAAGAGAAACCCGACAGGTCCCCCTAGTAACAATTGTTAGGTCAATGAAACTATCAGACAGTCTTAAAATTGAAAGGGATCAAGAAGAACCCGACAGGTCCTCCTGGTGAAAAATGTAGATTCGAATTAATAATCAGGCTACACTTTATGTGATAGTGATGAAGAGAAACCCGACAGGTCCCCCTAGTAACAATTGTTAGGTCAAAGAAACTATCTGACAGTCTTAAAATTGAAAGGGATCAAGAAGAACCCGACAGGTCCTCCTGGTGAAAAATGTAGATTCGAATTGATATTCAGGCTACACTTAAGGTGATTGGGATGAAGAGAAACCCGACAGGTCTCCCTAGTAACAATTGTTAGGTCAAAGAAACTATCTGACAGTCTTAAAATTGAAAGGTATCAAGAAGAACCCGACAGGTCCTCCTGGTGAAAAATATTGGTTCGAATTGATAATCAGGCTACACTTTAAGTGATAGGGATGAAGAGAAACCCGACAGGTCCCCCTAGTAACAATTGTTAGGTCAAAGAAACTATCTGACAGTCTTAAAATTGAAAGGGATCAAGAAGAACCCGACAGGTCCTCCTGGTGAAAAATGTAGATTCGAATTAATAATCAGGCTACACTTTATGTGATAGGGATGAAGAGAAACCCGACAGGTCCCCCTAGTAACAGTTGTTAGGTCAAAGAAACTATCTGACAGTCTTAAAATTGAAAGGGATCAAGAAGAACCCGACAGGTCCTCCTGGTGAAAAATGTAGATTCGAATTGATATTCAGGCTACACTTAAGGTGATTGGGATGAAGAGAAACCCGACAGGTCTCCCTAGTAACAATTGTTAGGTCAAAGAAACTATCTGACAGTCTTAAAATTGAAAGGGATCAAGAAGAACCCGACAGGTCCTCCTGGTGAAAAATATTGATTCGAATTGATAATCAGGCTACACTTTAAGTGATAGGGATGAAGAGAAACCCGACAGGTCCCCCTAGTAACAATTGTTAGGTCAAAGAAACTATCAGACAGTCTTAAAATTGAAAGGGATCAAGAAGAACCCGACAGGTCCTCCTGGTGAAAAATGTAGATTCGAATTGATAATCAGGCTACTCTATAAGTGACTGGTATGAAGAGAAACCCGACAGGTCCCCCTAGTAACAATTGTTAGGTCAAAGAAACTACCAGACAGTCTTAAAATTGAAAGGGATCAAGAAGAACCCGACAGGTCCTCCTGGTGAAAAATATAGATTCGAATTAATATTCAGGCTACACTTTAAGTGATTGGGATGAAGAGAAACCCGACAGGTCTCCCTAGTAACAATTGTGAGGTCAAAGAAACTATCAGACAGTCTTAAAATTGAAAGGGATCAAGAAGAACCCGACAGGTCCTCCTGGTGAAAAATATAGATTCGAATTGATATTCAGGCTACACTTTAAGTGATTGGGATGAAGAGAAACCCGACAGGTCTCCCTAGTAACAATTGTGAGGTCAAAGAAACTATCAGACAGTCTTAAAATTGAAAGGGATCAAGAAGAACCCGACAGGTCCTCCTGGTGAAAAATGTAGATTCGAATTGATAATCAGGCTACTCTTTAAGTGATTGGGATGAAGAGAAACCCGACAGGTCTCCCTAGTAACAATTGTGAGGTCAAAGAAACTATCAGACAGTCTTAAAATTGAAAGGGATCAAGAAGAACCCGACAGGTCCTCCTGGTGAAAAATATAGATTCGAATTAATATTCAGGCTACACTTTAAGTGATTGGGATGAAGAGAAACCCGACAGGTCTCCCTAGTAACAATTGTGAGGTCAAAGAAACTATCAGACAGTCTTAAAATTGAAAGGGATCAAGAAGAACCCGACAGGTCCTCCTGGTGAAAAATATAGATTCGAATTGATATTCAGGCTACACTTTAAGTGATTGGGATGAAGAGAAACCCGACAGGTCTCCCTAGTAACAATTGTGAGGTCAAAGAAACTATCAGACAGTCTTAAAATTGAAAGGGATCAAGAAGAACCCGACAGGTCCTCCTGGTGAAAAATGTAGATTCGAATTGATAATCAGGCTACTCTATAAGTGACTGGTATGAAGAGAAACCCACAGGTCCCCCTAGTAACAATTGTTAGGTCAAAGAAACTACCAGACAGTCTTAAAATTGAAAGGGATCAAGAAGAACCCGACAGGTCCTCCTGGTGAAAAATATAGATTCGAATTAATATTCAGGCTACACTTTAAGTGATTGGGATGAAGTGAAACCCGACAGGTCTCCCTAGTAACGATTGTTAGGTCAAAGAAACTATCTGACAGTCTTAAAATTGAAAGGGATCAAGAAGAACCCGACAGGTCCTCCTGGTGAAAAATATAGATTCGAATTAATATTCAGGCTACACTTTAAGTGATTGGGATGAAGAGAAACCCGACAGGTCTCCCTAGTAACGATTGTTAGGTCAAAGAAACTATCTGACAGTCTTAAAATTGAAAGGGATCAAGAAGAACCCGACAGGTCCTCCTGGTGAAAAATATTGATTCGAATTGATAATCAGGCTACACTTTAAGTGATAGGGATGAAGAGAAACCCGACAGGTCCCCCTAGTAACAATTGTTAGGTCAAAGAAACTATCTGACAGTCTTAAAATTGAAAGGGATCAAGAAGAACCCGACAGGTCCTCCTGGTGGAAAATATTGATTCGAATTGATAATCAGGCTACTCTATAAGTGACTGGTATGAAGAGAAACCCGACAGGTCCCCCTAGTAACAATTGTTAGGTCAATGAAACTATCAGACAGTCTTAAAATTGAAAGGGATCAAGAAGAACCCGACAGGTCCTCCTGGTGAAAAATGTAGATTCGAATTAATAATCAGGCTACACTTTATGTGATAGTGATGAAGAGAAACCCGACAGGTCCCCCTAGTAACAATTGTTAGGTCAAAGAAACTATCTGACAGTCTTAAAATTGAAAGGGATCAAGAAGAACCCGACAGGTCCTCCTGGTGAAAAATGTAGATTCGAATTGATATTCAGGCTACACTTAAGGTGATTGGGATGAAGAGAAACCCGACAGGTCTCCCTAGTAACAATTGTTAGGTCAAAGAAACTATCTGACAGTCTTAAAATTGAAAGGGATCAAGAAGAACCCGACAGGTCCTCCTGGTGAAAAATATTGATTCGAATTGATAATCAGGCTACACTTTAAGTGATAGGGATGAAGAGAAACCCGACAGGTCCCCCTAGTAACAATTGTTAGGTCAAAGAAACTATCTGACAGTCTTAAAATTGAAAGGGATCAAGAAGAACCCGACAGGTCCTCCTGGTGAAAAATGTAGATTCGAATTAATAATCAGGCTACACTTTATGTGATAGGGATGAAGAGAAACCCGACAGGTCCCCCTAGTAACAGTTGTTAGGTCAAAGAAACTATCTGACAGTCTTAAAATTGAAAGGGATCAAGAAGAACCCGACAGGTCCTCCTGGTGAAAAATGTAGATTCGAATTGCTAATCATGCTACTCTATATGTGATTGGGATGAAGAGAAACCCGACAGGACCCCCTAGTAACAGTTGTTAGGTCAAAGAAAGTATCTGACAGTCTTAAAATTGAAAGGGATCAAGAAGATCCCGACAGGTACTCCTGGTGAAAAATATAGATTCGAATTGATATTCAGGCTACACTTTAAGTGATTGGGATGAAGAGAAACCCGACAGGTCTCCCTAGTAACAATTGTGAGGTCAAAGAAACTATCAGACAGTCTTAAAATTGAAAGGGATCAAGAAGAACCCGACAGGTCCTCCTGGTGAAAAATGTAGATTCGAATTGATAATCAGGCTACTCTATAAGTGACTGGTATGAAGAGAAACCCGACAGGTCCCCCTAGTAACAATTGTTAGGTCAAAGAAACTACCAGACAGTCTTAAAATTGAAAGGGATCAAGAAGAACCCGACAGGTCCTCCTGGTGAAAAATATAGATTCGAATTAATATTCAGGCTACACTTTAAGTGATTGGGATGAAGAGAAACCCGACAGGTCTCCCTAGTAACAATTGTGAGGTCAAAGAAACTATCAGACAGTCTTAAAATTGAAAGGGATCAAGAAGAACCCGACAGGTCCTCCTGGTGGAAAATATTGATTCGAATTGATAATCAGGCTACTCTATAAGTGACTGGTATGAAGAGAAACCCGACAGGTCCCCCTAGTAACAATTGTTAGGTCAATGAAACTATCAGACAGTCTTAAAATTGAAAGGGATCAAGAAGAACCCGACAGGTCCTCCTGGTGAAAAATGTAGATTCGAATTAATAATCAGGCTACACTTTATGTGATAGTGATGAAGAGAAACCCGACAGGTCCCCCTAGTAACAATTGTTAGGTCAAAGAAACTATCTGACAGTCTTAAAATTGAAAGGGATCAAGAAGAACCCGACAGGTCCTCCTGGTGAAAAATGTAGATTCGAATTGATATTCAGGCTACACTTAAGGTGATTGGGATGAAGAGAAACCCGACAGGTCTCCCTAGTAACAATTGTTAGGTCAAAGAAACTATCTGACAGTCTTAAAATTGAAAGGGATCAAGAAGAACCCGACAGGTCCTCCTGGTGAAAAATATTGATTCGAATTGATAATCAGGCTACACTTTAAGTGATAGGGATGAAGAGAAACCCGACAGGTCCCCCTAGTAACAATTGTTAGGTCAAAGAAACTATCTGACAGTCTTAAAATTGAAAGGGATCAAGAAGAACCCGACAGGTCCTCCTGGTGAAAAATGTAGATTCGAATTAATAATCAGGCTACACTTTATGTGATAGGGATGAAGAGAAACCCGACAGGTCCCCCTAGTAACAGTTGTTAGGTCAAAGAAACTATCTGACAGTCTTAAAATTGAAAGGGATCAAGAAGAACCCGACAGGTCCTCCTGGTGAAAAATGTAGATTCGAATTGATAATCAGGCTACTCTATAAGTGACTGGTATGAAGAGAAACCCGACAGGTCCCCCTAGTAACAATTGTTAGGTCAAAGAAACTACCAGACAGTCTTAAAATTGAAAGGGATCAAGAAGAACCCGACAGGTCCTCCTGGTGAAAAATATAGATTCGAATTAATATTCAGGCTACACTTTAAGTGATTGGGATGAAGAGAAACCCGACAGGTCTCCCTAGTAACAATTGTGAGGTCAAAGAAACTATCAGACAGTCTTAAAATTGAAAGGGATCAAGAAGAACCCGACAGGTCCTCCTGGTGGAAAATATTGATTCGAATTGATAATCAGGCTACTCTATAAGTGACTGGTATGAAGAGAAACCCGACAGGTCCCCCTAGTAACAATTGTTAGGTCAATGAAACTATCAGACAGTCTTAAAATTGAAAGGGATCAAGAAGAACCCGACAGGTCCTCCTGGTGAAAAATGTAGATTCGAATTAATAATCAGGCTACACTTTATGTGATAGTGATGAAGAGAAACCCGACAGGTCCCCCTAGTAACAATTGTTAGGTCAAAGAAACTATCTGACAGTCTTAAAATTGAAAGGGATCAAGAAGAACCCGACAGGTCCTCCTGGTGAAAAATGTAGATTCGAATTGATATTCAGGCTACACTTAAGGTGATTGGGATGAAGAGAAACCCGACAGGTCTCCCTAGTAACAATTGTTAGGTCAAAGAAACTATCTGACAGTCTTAAAATTGAAAGGGATCAAGAAGAACCCGACAGGTCCTCCTGGTGAAAAATATTGATTCGAATTGATAATCAGGCTACACTTTAAGTGATAGGGATGAAGAGAAACCCGACAGGTCCCCCTAGTAACAATTGTTAGGTCAAAGAAACTATCTGACAGTCTTAAAATTGAAAGGGATCAAGAAGAACCCGACAGGTCCTCCTGGTGAAAAATTTAGATTCGAATTAATAATCAGGCTACACTTTATGTGATAGGGATGAAGAGAAACCCGACAGGTCCCCCTAGTAACAGTTGTTTGGTCATAGAAACTATCTGACAGTCTTAAAATTGAAAGGGATCAAGAAGAACCCGACAGGTCCTCCTGGTGAAAAATGTAGATTCGAATTGCTAATCATGCTACTCTATATGTGATTGGGATGAAGAGAAACCCGACAGGACCCCCTAGTAACAGTTGTTAGGTCAAAGAAACTATCTGACAGTCTTAAAATTGAAAGGGATCAAGAAGATCCCGACAGGTACTCCTGGTGAAAAATATAGATTCGAATTGATATTCAGGCTACACTTTAAGTGATTGGGATGAAGAGAAACCCGACAGGTCTCCCTAGTAACAATTGTGAGGTCAAAGAAACTATCAGACAGTCTTAAAATTGAAAGGGATCAAGAAGAACCCGACAGGTCCTCCTGGTGAAAAATGTAGATTCGAATTGATAATCAGGCTACTCTATAAGTGACTGGTATGAAGAGAAACCCGACAGGTCCCCCTAGTAACAATTGTTAGGTCAAAGAAACTACCAGACAGTCTTAAAATTGAAAGGGATCAAGAAGAACCCGACAGGTCCTCCTGGTGAAAAATATAGATTCGAATTAATATTCAGGCTACACTTTAAGTGATTGGGATGAAGAGAAACCCGACAGGTCTCCCTAGTAACAATTGTGAGGTCAAAGAAACTATCAGACAGTCTTAAAATTGAAAGGGATCAAGAAGAACCCGACAGGTCCTCCTGGTGAAAAATATAGATTCGAATTGATATTCAGGCTACACTTTAAGTGATTGGGATGAAGAGAAACCCGACAGGTCTCCCTAGTAACAATTGTGAGGTCAAAGAAACTATCAGACAGTCTTAAAATTGAAAGGGATCAAGAAGAACCCGACAGGTCCTCCTGGTGAAAAATGTAGATTCGAATTGATAATCAGGCTACTCTATAAGTGACTGGTATGAAGAGAAACCCACAGGTCCCCCTAGTAACAATTGTTAGGTCAAAGAAACTACCAGACAGTCTTAAAATTGAAAGGGATCAAGAAGAACCCGACAGGTCCTCCTGGTGAAAAATGTAGATTCGAATTGCTAATCATGCTACTCTATATGTGATTGGGATGAAGAGAAACCCGACAGGACCCCCTAGTAACAGTTGTTAGGTCAAAGAAACTATCTGACAGTCTTAAAATTGAAAGGGATCAAGAAGATCCCGACAGGTACTCCTGGTGAAAAATATAGATTCGAATTGATATTCAGGCTACACTTTAAGTGATTGGGATGAAGAGAAACCCGACAGGTCTCCCTAGTAACAATTGTGAGGTCAAAGAAACTATCAGACAGTCTTAAAATTGAAAGGGATCAAGAAGAACCCGACAGGTCCTCCTGGTGAAAAATGTAGATTCGAATTGATAATCAGGCTACTCTATAAGTGACTGGTATGAAGAGAAACCCGACAGGTCCCCCTAGTAACAATTGTTAGGTCAAAGAAACTACCAGACAGTCTTAAAATTGAAAGGGATCAAGAAGAACCCGACAGGTCCTCCTGGTGAAAAATATAGATTCGAATTAATATTCAGGCTACACTTTAAGTGATTGGGATGAAGAGAAACCCGACAGGTCTCCCTAGTAACAATTGTGAGGTCAAAGAAACTATCAGACAGTCTTAAAATTGAAAGGGATCAAGAAGAACCCGACAGGTCCTCCTGGTGAAAAATATAGATTCGAATTGATATTCAGGCTACACTTTAAGTGATTGGGATGAAGAGAAACCCGACAGGTCTCCCTAGTAACAATTGTGAGGTCAAAGAAACTATCAGACAGTCTTAAAATTGAAAGGGATCAAGAAGAACCCGACAGGTCCTCCTGGTGAAAAATGTAGATTCGAATTGATAATCAGGCTACTCTATAAGTGACTGGTATGAAGAGAAACCCACAGGTCCCCCTAGTAACAATTGTTAGGTCAAAGAAACTACCAGACAGTCTTAAAATTGAAAGGGATCAAGAAGAACCCGACAGGTCCTCCTGGTGAAAAATATAGATTCGAATTAATATTCAGGCTACACTTTAAGTGATTGGGATGAAGAGAAACCCGACAGGTCTCCCTAGTAACGATTGTTAGGTCAAAGAAACTATCTGACAGTCTTAAAATTGAAAGGGATCAAGAAGAACCCGACAGGTCCTCCTGGTGAAAAATATAGATTCGAATTAATATTCAGGCTACACTTTAAGTGATTGGGATGAAGAGAAACCCGACAGGTCTCCCTAGTAACGATTGTTAGGTCAAAGAAACTATCTGACAGTCTTAAAATTGAAAGGGATCAAGAAGAACCCGACAGGTCCTCCTGGTGAAAAATATTGATTCGAATTGATAATCAGGCTACACTTTAAGTGATAGGGATGAAGAGAAACCCGACAGGTCCCCCTAGTAACAATTGTTAGGTCAAAGAAACTATCTGACAGTCTTAAAATTGAAAGGGATCAAGAAGAACCCGACAGGTCCTCCTGGTGGAAAATATTGATTCGAATTGATAATCAGGCTACTCTATAAGTGACTGGTATGAAGAGAAACCCGACAGGTCCCCCTAGTAACAATTGTTAGGTCAATGAAACTATCAGACAGTCTTAAAATTGAAAGGGATCAAGAAGAACCCGACAGGTCCTCCTGGTGACAAATGTAGATTCGAATTTATAATCAGGCTACACTTTAAGTGATAGGGATGAAGAGAAACCCGACAGGTCCCCCTAGTAACAATTGTTAGGTCAAAGAAACTATCTGACAGTCGTAAAATTGAAAGGGATCAAGAAGAACCCGACAGGTCCTCCTGGTGAAAAATATTGATTCGAATTGATAATCAGGCTACACTTTAAGTGATAGGGATGAAGAGAAACCCGACAGGTCCCCCTAGTAACAATTGTTAGGTCAAAGAAACTACCAGACAGTCTTAAAATTGAAAGGGATCAAGAAGAACCCGACAGGTCCTCCTGGTGAAAAATATAGATTCGAATTAATATTCAGGCTACACTTTAAGTGATTGGGATGAAGAGAAACCCTACAGGTCTCCCTAGTAACGATTGTTAGGTCAAAGAAACTATCTGACAGTCTTAAAATTGAAAGGGATCAAGAAGAACCCGACAGGTCCTCCTGGTGAAAAATGTAGATTCGAATTGATATTCAGGCTACACTTAAGGTGATTGGGATGAAGAGAAACCCGACAGGTCTCCCTAGTAACAATTGTTAGGTCAAAGAAACTATCTGACAGTCTTAAAATTGAAAGGGATCAAGAAGAACCCGACAGGTCCTCCTGGTGAAAAATGTAGATTCGAATTGATATTCAGGCTACACTTAAGGTGATTGGGATGAAGAGAAACCCGACAGGTCTCCCTAGTAACAATTGTTAGGTCAAAGAAACTATCTGACAGTCTTAAAATTAAAAGGGATCAAGAAGAACCCGACAGGTCCTCCTGGTGAAAAATGTAGATTCGAATTAATAATCAGGCTACACTTTATGTGATAGGGATGAAGAGAAACCCGACAGGTCCCCCTAGTAACAATTGTTAGGTCAAAGAAACTATCTGACAGTCTTAAAATCGAAAGGGATCAAGAAGATCCCGACAGGTCCTCCTGGTGAAAAATATAGATTCGATTTGATATTCAGGCTACACTTTAAGTGATTGGGATGAAGAGAAACCCGACAGGTCTCCCTAGTAACAATTGTTAGGTCAAAGAAACTATCAGACAGTCTTAAAATTGAAAGGGATCAAGAAGAACCCGACAAGTCCTCCTGGTGAAAAATGTAGATTCGAATTTATAATCAGGCTACACTTTAAGTGATAGGGATGAAGAGAAACCCAACAGGTCCCCCTAGTAACAATTGTTAGGTCAAAGAAACTATCTGACAGTCTTAAAATTGAAAGGGATCAAGAAGAACCCGACAGGTCCTCCTGGTGAAAAATATTGATTCGAATTGATAATCAGGCTACTCTTTAAGTGATTCGGATAAAGAGAAACCCAACAGGTCCCCCTAGTAACAATTGTTAGGTCAATGAAACTACCAGACAGTCATAAAATTGAAAGGGATCAAGAAGAACTCGACAGGTCCTCCTGTTGAAAAATGTAGATTCGAATTGATAATCAGTTTAGTCTATATGTAATTGGTATGAAGAGAAACCTTACAGGTCCTCCTAGTAACAATTGTTAGGTCAAAGAAACTATCTGACAGTCTTAAAATTGAAAGGGATCAAGAAGAACCCGACAGGTCCTCCTGGTGGAAAATATAGATTCGAATTGATAATCAGTTTAGTCTATATGTAATTGGTATGAAGAGAAACCCGACAGGTCCTCCTAGTAACAGTTATTAGGTCTAAGAAACTATCTGACAGTCATTAAATTGAAAGGGATCAAGAAGAACCCGACAGGTCCTCCTGGTGAAAAATGTAGATTCGAATTGATAATCAGGCTACTCTATAAGTGACTGGTATGAAGAGAAACCCACAGGTCCCCCTAGTAACAATTGTTAGGTCAAAGAAACTACCAGACAGTCTTAAAATTGAAAGGGATCAAGAAGAACCCGACAGGTCCTCCTGGTGAAAAATATAGATTCGAATTAATATTCAGGCTACACTTTAAGTGATTGGGATGAAGAGAAACCCGACAGGTCTCCCTAGTAACGATTGTTAGGTCAAAGAAACTATCTGACAGTCTTAAAATTGAAAGGGATCAAGAAGAACCCGACAGGTCCTCCTGGTGAAAAATATAGATTCGAATTAATATTCAGGCTACACTTTAAGTGATTGGGATGAAGAGAAACCCGACAGGTCTCCCTAGTAACGATTGTTAGGTCAAAGAAACTATCTGACAGTCTTAAAATTGAAAGGGATCAAGAAGAACCCGACAGGTCCTCCTGGTGAAAAATGTAGATTCGAATTGATATTCAGGCTACACTTTAAGTGATTGGGATGAAGAGAAACCCGACAGGTCTCCCTAGTAACAATTGTGAGGTCAAAGAAACTATCAGACAGTCTTAAAATTGAAAGGGATCAAGAAGAACCCGACAGGTCCTCCTGGTGAAAAATGTAGATTCGAATTGATAATCAGGCTACTCTATAAGTGACTGGTATGAAGAGAAACCCGACAGGTCCCCCTAGTAACAATTGTTAGGTCAAAGAAACTACCAGACAGTCTTAAAATTGAAAGGGATCAAGAAGAACCCGACAGGTCCTCCTGGTGAAAAATATAGATTCGAATTAATATTCAGGCTACACTTTAAGTGATTGGGATGAAGAGAAACCCGACAGGTCTCCCTAGTAACAATTGTGAGGTCAAAGAAACTACCAGACAGTCTTAAAATTGAAAGGGATCAAGAAGAACCCGACAGGTCCTCCTGGTGAAAAATGTAGATTCGAATTAATATTCAGGCTACACTTTAAGTGATTGGGATGAAGAGAAACCCGACAGGTCTCCCTAGTAACGATTGTTAGGTCAAAGAAACTATCTGACAGTCTTAAAATTGAAAGGGATCAAGAAGATCCCGACAGGTACTCCTGGTGAAAAATATAGATTCGAATTGATATTCAGGCTACACATTAAGTGATTGGGATGAAGAGAAACCCGACAGGTCTCCCTAGTAACAATTGTGAGGTCAAAGAAACTATCAGACAGTCTTAAAATTGAAAGGGATCAAGAAGAACCCGACAGGTCCTCCTGGTGACAAATGTAGATTCGAATTTATAATCAGGCTACACTTTAAGTGATAGGGATGAAGAGAAACCCGACAGGTCCCCCTAGTAACAATTGTTAGGTCAAAGAAACTATCTGACAGTCGTAAAATTGAAAGGGATCAAGAAGAACCCGACAGGTCCTCCTGGTGAAAAATATTGATTCGAATTGATAATCAGGCTACTCTATAAGTGACTGGTATGAAGAGAAACCCGACAGGTCCCCCTAGTAACAATTGTTAGGTCAAAGAAACTACCAGACAGTCTTAAAATTGAAAGGGATCAAGAAGAACCCGACAGGTCCTCCTGGTGAAAAATATAGATTCGAATTAATATTCAGGCTACACTTTAAGTGATTGGGATGAAGAGAAACCCTACAGGTCTCCCTAGTAACGATTGTTAGGTCAAAGAAACTATCTGACAGTCTTAAAATTGAAAGGGATCAAGAAGAACCCGACAGGTCCTCCTGGTGAAAAATGTAGATTCGAATTGATATTCAGGCTACACTTAAGGTGATTGGGATGAAGAGAAACCCGACAGGTCTCCCTAGTAACAATTGTTAGGTCAAAGAAACTATCTGACAGTCTTAAAATTGAAAGGGATCAAGAAGAACCCGACAGGTCCTCCTGGTGAAAAATGTAGATTCGAATTGATATTCAGGCTACACTTAAGGTGATTGGGATGAAGAGAAACCCGACAGGTCTCCCTAGTAACAATTGTTAGGTCAAAGAAACTATCTGACAGTCTTAAAATTAAAAGGGATCAAGAAGAACCCGACAGGTCCTCCTGGTGAAAAATGTAGATTCGAATTAATAATCAGGCTACACTTTATGTGATAGGGATGAAGAGAAACCCGACAGGTCCCCCTAGTAACAATTGTTAGGTCAAAGAAACTATCTGACAGTCTTAAAATCGAAAGGGATCAAGAAGATCCCGACAGGTCCTCCTGGTGAAAAATATAGATTCGATTTGATATTCAGGCTACACTTTAAGTGATTGGGATGAAGAGAAACCCGACAGGTCTCCCTAGTAACAATTGTTAGGTCAAAGAAACTATCAGACAGTCTTAAAATTGAAAGGGATCAAGAAGAACCCGACAGGTCCTCCTGGTGAAAAATGTAGATTCGAATTTATAATCAGGCTACACTTTAAGTGATAGGGATGAAGAGAAACCCAACAGGTCCCCCTAGTAACAATTGTTAGGTCAAAGAAACTATCTGACAGTCTTAAAATTGAAAGGGATCAAGAAGAACCCGACAGGTCCTCCTGGTGAAAAATATTGATTCGAATTGATAATCAGGCTACTCTTTAAGTGATTCGGATAAAGAGAAACCCAACAGGTCCCCCTAGTAACAATTGTTAGGTCAATGAAACTACCAGACAGTCATAAAATTGAAAGGGATCAAGAAGAACTCGACAGGTCCTCCTGTTGAAAAATGTAGATTCGAATTGATAATCAGTTTAGTCTATATGTAATTGGTATGAAGAGAAACCTTACAGGTCCTCCTAGTAACAATTGTTAGGTCAAAGAAACTATCTGACAGTCTTAAAATTGAAAGGGATCAAGAAGAACCCGACAGGTCCTCCTGGTGGAAAATATAGATTCGAATTGATAATCAGTTTAGTCTATATGTAATTGGTATGAAGAGAAACCCGACAGGTCCTCCTAGTAACAGTTATTAGGTCTAAGAAACTATCTGACAGTCATTAAATTGAAAGGGATCAAGAAGAACCCGACAGGTCCTCCTGGTGAAAAATGTAGATTCGAATTGATAATCAGGCTACTCTATAAGTGACTGGTATGAAGTGAAACCCACAGGTCCCCCTAGTAACAATTGTTAGGTCAAAGAAACTACCAGACAGTCTTAAAATTGAAAGGGATCAAGAAGAACCCGACAGGTCCTCCTGGTGAAAAATATAGATTCGAATTAATATTCAGGCTACACTTTAAGTGATTGGGATGAAGAGAAACCCGACAGGTCTCCCTAGTAACGATTGTTAGGTCAAAGAAACTATCTGACAGTCTTAAAATTGAAAGGGATCAAGAAGAACCCGACAGGTCCTCCTGGTGAAAAATATAGATTCGAATTAATATTCAGGCTACACTTTAAGTGATTGGGATGAAGAGAAACCCGACAGGTCTCCCTAGTAACGATTGTTAGGTCAAAGAAACTATCTGACAGTCTTAAAATTGAAAGGGATCAAGAAGAACCCGACAGGTCCTCCTGGTGAAAAATGTAGATTCGAATTGATATTCAGGCTACACTTTAAGTGATTGGGATGAAGAGAAACCCGACAGGTCTCCCTAGTAACAATTGTGAGGTCAAAGAAACTATCAGACAGTCTTAAAATTGAAAGGGATCAAGAAGAACCCGACAGGTCCTCCTGGTGAAAAATGTAGATTCGAATTGATAATCAGGCTACTCTATAAGTGACTGGTATTAAGAGAAACCCGACAGGTCCCCCTAGTAACAATTGTTAGGTCAAAGAAACTACCAGACAGTCTTAAAATTGAAAGGGATCAAGAAGAACCCGACAGGTCCTCCTGGTGAAAAATATAGATTCGAATTAATATTCAGGCTACACTTTAAGTGATTGGGATGAAGAGAAACCCGACAGGTCTCCCTAGTAACAATTGTGAGGTCAAAGAAACTATCAGACAGTCTTAAAATTGAAAGGGATCAAGAAGAACCCGACAGGTCCTCCTGGTGAAAAATATAGATTCGAATTGATATTCAGGCTACACTTTAAGTGATTGGGATGAAGAGAAACCCGACAGGTCTCCCTAGTAACAATTGTGAGGTCAAAGAAACTATCAGACAGTCTTAAAATTGAAATGGATCAAGAAGAACCCGACAGGTCCTCCTGGTGAAAAATGTAGATTCGAATTGATAATCAGGCTACTCTATAAGTGACTGGTATGAAGAGAAACCCACAGGTCCCCCTAGTAACAATTGTTAGGTCAAAGAAACTACCAGACAGTCTTAAAATTGAAAGGGATCAAGAAGAACCCGACAGGTCCTCCTGGTGAAAAATATAGATTCGAATTAATATTCAGGCTACACTTTAAGTGATTGGGATGAAGAGAAACCCGACAGGTCTCCCTAGTAACGATTGTTAGGTCAAAGAAACTATCTGACAGTCTTAAAATTGAAAGGGATCAAGAAGAACCCGACAGGTCCTCCTGGTGAAAAATATAGATTCGAATTAATATTCAGGCTACACTTTAAGTGATTGGGATGAAGAGAAACCCGACAGGTCTCCCTAGTAACGATTGTTAGGTCAAAGAAACTATCTGACAGTCTTAAAATTGAAAGGGATCAAGAAGAACCCGACAGGTCCTCCTGGTGAAAAATATTGATTCGAATTGATAATCAGGCTACACTTTAAGTGATAGGGATGAAGAGAAACCCGACAGGTCCCCCTAGTAACAATTGTTAGGTCAAAGAAACTATCTGACAGTCTTAAAATTGAAAGGGATCAAGAAGAACCCGACAGGTCCTCCTGGTGGAAAATATTGATTCGAATTGATAATCAGGCTACTCTATAAGTGACTGGTATGAAGAGAAACCCGACAGGTCCCCCTAGTAACAATTGTTAGGTCAATGAAACTATCAGACAGTCTTAAAATTGAAAGGGATCAAGAAGAACCCGACAGGTCCTCCTGGTGAAAAATGTAGATTCGAATTAATAATCAGGCTACACTTTATGTGATAGTGATGAAGAGAAACCCGACAGGTCCCCCTAGTAACAATTGTTAGGTCAAAGAAACTATCTGACAGTCTTAAAATTGAAAGGGATCAAGAAGATCCCGACAGGTACTCCTGGTGAAAAATATAGATTCGAATTGATATTCAGGCTACACTTTAAGTGATTGGGATGAAGAGAAACCCGACAGGTCTCCCTAGTAACAATTGTGAGGTCAAAGAAACTATCAGACAGTCTTAAAATTGAAAGGGATCAAGAAGAACCCGACAGGTCCTCCTGGTGACAAATGTAGATTCGAATTTATAATCAGGCTACACTTTAAGTGATAGGGATGAAGAGAAACCCGACAGGTCCCCCTAGTAACAATTGTTAGGTCAAAGAAACTATCTGACAGTCGTAAAATTGAAAGGGATCAAGAAGAACCCGACAGGTCCTCCTGGTGAAAAATATTGATTCGAATTGATAATCAGGCTACTCTATAAGTGACTGGTATGAAGAGAAACCCGACAGGTCCCCCCTAGTAACAATTGTTAGGTCAAAGAA
>JASXSY010001584.1:0-52256 GCA_034509805.1 Sipha maydis | reverse complement strand
AACAATTCAATTTTCTTCAATTTATTCATACTCATTAAAAAATTCGTTAACTTAATTATTTCCTTAATCTCCCTTTTAATAAAGTAGTTTTAGTTTAAAAAAAAAATTCAGTTTTAAAATTAAAATACATTATATAATTTTACATTGGTAAATTATATCATGTATTACTTTAAAACTGGATTTTTTTTTTGTGTCTACCCAAATCTCTATTCCTGCGGGATACCATGGACCCCTTTCCATTTTTTTTTCTGAATTTTTTGTTTAAACTCTCAATTTTATGTAATACATAACAATTTAATTATCTTCAATTTGTTCATACTCATTAAAAAATTCTTTAACTTAATTATTTCCTTTAATCTCCCTTTTAATAAAGTAGTTTTAGTTTAAAAAAAAATTCAGTTTTAAAATTAAAATACATTATATAATTTTACATTTGTAAATTATATCATGTATTATTTTAAAACTGGATTTTTTTTTTGTGTCTACCCAAATCTCTATTCCTGCGGGATACCATGGACCCCTTTTCATTTTTTTTTCTGAATTTTTTGTTTAAACTCTCAATTTTATGTAATACATAACAATTTAATTATCTTCAATTTGTTCATACTCATTAAAAAATTCTTTAAATTTATCATTTCCTTTAATCTCCCTTTTAATAAAGTAGTTTAAGTTTAAAAAAAAATTCAGTTTTAAAATTAAAATACATTATATAATTTGAAATATTTAAATAATATCATGTATTATTTTAAAACTGAATTTTTTTTTTGTATCTACCCAAATCTCTATTCCTGCGGGGTACCATGGACCCCATTCCATTTTTTTTTTGAAATTTTTGTTTAAATCTCAATTATATGTAATACATAACAATTTAATTATCATCAATTTGTTCATACTCATTAAAATACTCTTAAACTTAATTATTTCCTTTAATCTCTCTTTTAATAAAGTAGTTTTAGTTTAAAAACAAATTCAGTTTTAAAATAAAATACATTATATAATTTGAAATATTTAAATAATATTATGTATTATTTTAAAACTGAATTTTTTTTTTGTGTCTACCCAAATCTCTACTCCTGCGGGATACCATGGACCCCTTTTCATTTTTTTTTCTTAATTTTTTGTTTAAACTCTCAATTTTTTGTAATACATAACAATTTAATTATCTTCAATTTGTTCATACTCATTAAAAAATTCTTTAAATTTATCATTTCCTTTAATCTCCCTTTTAATAAAGTAGTTTAAGTTTAAAAAAAAATTCAGTTTTAAAATTAAAATACATTATATAATTTGAAATATTTAAATAATATCATGTATTATTTTAAAACTGAATTTTTTTTTTGTATCTACCCAAATCTCTACTCCTGCGGGATACCATAGACCCCTTTCTATTTTTTTTCTGAAATTTTTGTTTAAACTCTCAATGATATGTAATACATAACAATTTAATTACCTTCAATTTATTCATGCTCATTGAAAAATTCTTTAACTTAATTATTTCCTTTAATCTCCCTTTTAATAAAGTAGTTTTAGTTTAAAAAAAAAATCAGCTTTAAAATTAAAATACATTATATAATTTTACATTTGTAAATTATATCATGTTTTATTTTAAAACTGGATTTTTTTTTTTGTGTCTACCCAAATCTCTACTCCTGCGGGATACCATGGACCCCTTTCCATTTTTTTTTCTGAATTTTTTGTTTACACTCTAAATTGTATGTAATACATAGCAATTTATATATTTTCAATTTATTCATACTCATTAAAAAATTATTTAACTTAATTATTTCCTTTAATCTCCCTTTTAATAAAGTAGTTTTAGTTTAAAAACAAATTCAGTTTTAAAATTAAAATACATTATATAATTTTACATTTGTAAATTTTATCATGTATTATTTTAAAACTGGATTTTTTTTTTTGTGTCCACCCAAATCTCTTTTTCTGCGGGGTACCAAGGACCCCTTTCCATTTTTTTATTCTGAATTTTTTGTTTAAACTCCAAATTTTATGTAATACATAGCAATTTAAATATTTTCAATTTATTCATACTCATTAAAAAATTATTTAACTTAATTATTTCCATTAATCTCCATTTTAATTGTGTAGTTTTACTTTAAAAAAAAATTCAGTTTTAAAATTAAAATACATTATATAATTTGAAATATTTAAATAATATTATGTATTATTTTAAAACTGAATTTTTTTTTTGTGTCTACCCAAATCTCTACTCCTGCGGGATACCATGGACCCCTTTCCATTTTTTTTCTGAATTTTTTGTTTAAACTCTCAATTTTATGTAATACATAACAATTTAATTATCTTCAATTTGTTCATACTCATTAAAATACTCTTAAACTTAATTATTTCCTTTAATCTCTCTTTTAATAAAGTAGTTTTAGTTTAAAAACAAATTCAGTTTTAAAATAAAATACATTATATAATTTGAAATATTTAAATAATATTATGTATTATTTTAAAACTGGATTTTTTTTTTGTGTCCACCCAAATCTCTTTTCCTGCGGGATACCATGGACCCCTTTCCATTTTTTTTTCTGAATTTTTTGTTTAAACTCTCAATTTTATGTAATACATAACAATTTAATTATCTTCAATTTGTTCATACTCATTAAAAAATTCTTTAACTTAATTATTTCCTTTAATCTCCCTTTTAATAAAGTAGTTTTAGTTAAAAAAAAAATTCAGTTTTAAAATTAAAATACATAATTTAATTTTACATTTGTAAATTATATCATGTATTATTTTAAAATTGAATTTTTTTTTTGTGTCTACCCAAATCTCTATTCCTGCGGGATACCATGGACCCCTTTTCATTTTTTTTTCTGAATTTTTTGTTTAAACTCTCAATTTTATGTAATACATAACAATTTAATTATCTTCAATTTGTTCATACTCATTAAAAAATTCTTTAACTTAATTATTTCCTTTAATCTCCCTTTTAATAAAGTAGTTTTAGTTTAAAAAAAAATTCAGTTTTAAAATTAAAATACATTATATAATTTTACATTTGTTAATTATATCATGTATTATTTTAAAACTGGATTTTTTTTTTGTGTCTACCCAAATATCTACTCCTGCGGGATACCATGGACCCCTTTCCATTTTTTTTTCTGAATTTTTTGTTTAAACTCTCAATTTTATGTAATACATAACAATTTAATTATCTTCAATTTGTTCATACTCATTAAAAAATTCTTTAACTTAATTATTTCCTTTAATCTCCCTTTTAATAAAGTAGTTTTAGTTAAAAAAAAAAATTCAGTTTTAATATTAAAATACATAATTTAATTTTACATTTGTAAATTATATCATGTATTATTTTAAAACTGGATTTTTTTTTTGTGTCTACCCAAATCTCTATTCCTGCGGGATACCATGGACCCCTTTCCATTTTTTTTTCTGAATTTTTTGTTTAAACTCTCAATTTTATGTAATACATAACAATTTAATTATCTTCAATTTGTTCATACTCATTAAAAAATTCTTTAACTTAATTATTTCCTTTAATCTCCCTTTTAATAAAGTAGTTTTAGTTTAAAAAAAATTCAGTTTTTAAATTAAAATACATTATATAATTTTACATTTGTAAATTATATCATGTATTATTATAAAACTGGATTTTTTTTTTGTGTCCACCCAAATCTCTTTTCCTGCAGGGTACCATGGACCCCTTTCAATTTTTTTTCTGAATTTTTTGTTTAAACTCTCAATGTTATGTAATGCATAACAATTTAATATTCTTCAATTTATTGATACTCATTAAAATTTCTTTAACTTAATTATTTTCTTAATCTCCCTTTTTATAAAGTAGTTTTAGTTTAAAAAAAATTCAGATTTAAAATTAAAATACATTATATAATTTTACATTTGTAAATTATATCATGTATTATTTTAAAACTGGATTTTTTTTTTTGTGTCCACCCAAATCTCTTTTCCTGCAGGGTACCATGGACCCCTTTCAATTTTTTTTTCTGAATTTTTTGTTTAAACTCTCAATGTTATGTAATGCATAACAATTCAATTTTCTTCAATTTATTCATACTCATTAAAAAATTCGTTAACTTAATTATTTCCTTAATCTCTCTTTTAATAAAGTAGTTTTAGTTTAAAAAAAAAATTCAGTTTTAAAATTAAAATACATTATATAATTTTACATTGGTAAATTATATCATGTATTACTTTAAAACTGGATTTTTTTTTTGTGTCTACCCAAATCTCTATTCCTGCGGGATACCATGGACCCCTTTCCATTTTTTTTTCTGAAATTTTTGTTTAAATCTCATATTTATGTAATACATAACAATTTAATTATCTTCAATTTGTTCATACTCATTAAAAAATTCTTTAAATTTATCATTTCCTTTAATCTCCCTTTTAATAAAGTAGTTTAAGTTTAAAAAAAAATTCAGTTTTAAAATTAAAATACATTATATAATTTGAAATATTTAAATAATATCATGTATTATTTTAAAACTGAATTTTTTTTTTGTATCTACCCAAATCTCTATTCCTGCGGGGTACCATGGACCCCATTCCATTTTTTTTTTGAAATTTTTGTTTAAATCTCAATTATATGTAATACATAACAATTTAATTATCATCAATTTGTTCATACTCATTAAAATACTCTTAAACTTAATTATTTCCTTTAATCTCTCTTTTAATAAAGTAGTTTTAGTTTAAAAACAAATTCAGTTTTAAAATAAAATACATTATATAATTTGAAATATTTAAATAATATTATGTATTATTTTAAAACTGAATTTTTTTTTTGTGTCTACCCAAATCTCTACTCCTGCGGGATACCATGGACCCCTTTTCATTTTTTTTTCTTAATTTTTTGTTTAAACTCTCAATTTTTTGTAATACATAACAATTTAATTATCTTCAATTTGTTCATACTCATTAAAAAATTCTTTAAATTTATCATTTCCTTTAATCTCCCTTTTAATAAAGTAGTTTAAGTTTAAAAAAAAATTCAGTTTTAAAATTAAAATACATTATATAATTTGAAATATTTAAATAATATCATGTATTATTTTAAAACTGAATTTTTTTTTTGTATCTACCCAAATCTCTACTCCTGCGGGATACCATAGACCCCTTTCTATTTTTTTTCTGAAATTTTTGTTTAAACTCTCAATGATATGTAATACATAACAATTTAATTACCTTCAATTTATTCATGCTCATTGAAAAATTCTTTAACTTAATTATTTCCTTTAATCTCCCTTTTAATAAAGTAGTTTTAGTTTAAAAAAAAATCAGCTTTAAAATTAAAATACATTATATAATTTTACATTTGTAAATTATATCATGTTTTATTTTAAAACTGGATTTTTTTTTTTGTGTCTACCCAAATCTCTACTCCTGCGGGATACCATGGACCCCTTTCCATTTTTTTTTCTGAATTTTTTGTTTACACTCTAAATTGTATGTAATACATAGCAATTTATATATTTTCAATTTATTCATACTCATTAAAAAATTATTTAACTTAATTATTTCCTTTAATCTCCCTTTTAATAAAGTAGTTTTAGTTTAAAAACAAATTCAGTTTTAAAATTAAAATACATTATATAATTTTACATTTGTAAATTTTATCATGTATTATTTTAAAACTGGATTTTTTTTTTTGTGTCCACCCAAATCTCTTTTTCTGCGGGGTACCAAGGACCCCTTTCCATTTTTTTATTCTGAATTTTTTGTTTAAACTCCAAATTTTATGTAATACATAGCAATTTAAATATTTTCAATTTATTCATACTCATTAAAAAATTATTTAACTTAATTATTTCCATTAATCTCCATTTTAATTGTGTAGTTTTACTTTAAAAAAAAATTCAGTTTTAAAATTAAAATACATTATATAATTTGAAATATTTAAATAATATTATGTATTATTTTAAAACTGAATTTTTTTTTTGTGTCTACCCAAATCTCTACTCCTGCGGGATACCATGGACCCCTTTCCATTTTTTTTCTGAATTTTTTGTTTAAACTCTCAATTTTATGTAATACATAACAATTTAATTATCTTCAATTTGTTCATACTCATTAAAATACTCTTAAACTTAATTATTTCCTTTAATCTCTCTTTTAATAAAGTAGTTTTAGTTTAAAAACAAATTCAGTTTTAAAATAAAATACATTATATAATTTGAAATATTTAAATAATATTATGTATTATTTTAAAACTGAATTTTTTTTTTGTGTCTACCCAAATCTCTATTCCTGCGGGGTACCATGGACCCCTTTCCATTTTTTTTTTGAAATTTTTGTTTAAATCTCAATTTTATGTAATACATAGCAATTTAAATATCTTCAATTTATTCATACTCATTAAAAAATTCATTAAATTAATCATTTCCTATAATCTCCCTTTTAATAAAGTAGTTTTAGTTTAAAAAAAAAATTCCGTTTTAAAATTAATATACATTATGTAATTTTACATTTGTAAATTATATCATGTATTATTTTAAAACTGAATTTTTTTTTTGTGTCTACCCAAATCTCTATTCCTGCGGGATACTATGGACCCCTTTACATTTTTTTTTCTGAATTTTTAGTTTAAACTCTCAATTTTATGTAATACATAGCAATTTAAATATCTTCAATTTATTCATACTCATTAAAAAATTCTATAACTTAAATATTTCCATTAATCTTCCTTTTTATAAAGTAGTTTTAGTTTAAAAAAAAAATTCAGTTTTAAAATTAAAATACATTATATAATTTTACATTTGTAAATTATATCATGTATTATTTTAAAACTGGATTTTTTTTTTGTGTCTACCCAAATCTCTATTCCTGCGGGATACCATGGACCCCTTTCATTTTTTTTTCTGAATTTTTTTGTTTAAACTCTCAATTTTATGTAATACATAGCAATTGAAATATCTTCAATTTGTTCATACTCATTAAAAAATTCTTTAACTTAATTATTTCCATTAATCTTCCTTTTAATAAAGTAGTTTTAGTTTAAAAAAAAAAATTCAGTTTTAAAATTAAAATACATTATATAATTTTACATTTGTAAATTATATCATGTATTCTTTCATTTGATGATTGTTGGTATTTATTTGCTGGATTGTCGATGTTTTGGTGTTGGATATATTTGTTGTCTATTATTAAAGGAGTGTTATTTTTTGATTCCTTTTTCGATTTTTTGTAGGTAGTGTTGTTTTATATTTATATTTTGGCTTCTAAATAGGATATTGTTTTTACCGTTCGGCTATTTATAAGAGTGGTGATTTTTGATAACTGTTTATCGGTTTTTTGGAAGTTGAGTAAAATCGTAATTATGTTGGTGCTTTTTATAAGGGATATTCATTTTAATGTTTGATATCGGTCTATTTGTTGTTTTTCGGCATTATTTTATGATTATTGTTCGATGTTTGTTTGGTAGATCGTCCATATTTTGGTGTTGGATATATTTGTTGTCAATTATTAAAAGATTGATATTTCTTGATTTATTTTTTAGTTTTTTGTAGGTAGTATTGTTTTTCACAACAAAGAATGAAAAAATAAATAGGATATTGTTTTTACCGTTCGGCTAAGGTCTAATTATTTTTTTCATGTGTTATGAACGCACTTAGGTGTTCAATCACAAATAAATTAAGTCACTCACACAAATAAGATTAAGGTACTAAAACTTTATTAAGTGAAATGAAACTATTACAAATAATAATAAAGAGGTGCTGTAATGCTCTGTATGTGCTGGATGCTCTGCATTCATACCAAGACTGTCTAGTCAGTCCCGAGACTCCTAGCAGTCGAGCTGCATCCGGTCAAAAGGGTTTGCTCAGCAGATTCCTTTTGGCCGACACAGTTCACAATGCTCTGTCTGATTTATACAATACAATAATATTATATTCTAGTATACTACTACATTATAGCAGGGGTTCGTAACACCCCTACCCTTAAATGAAACATGGGGACTATGTTTCACTAGTCCCTATGTTTCACCATAATCAATTACAATTATTTTATACATTTATGTTTTCTGAAAGCTCAGTCTCGGGTAGATCCGGCTTGTACAGCTTTATGAAAGTTTTCTTAAATTTAATTAACAGTAAAATGCTTAAAGTAATTACAAATATGAAGCAACTGTAAAGTATAATTATGTGTATATTTATCATTAAAATTAGTGGAGGTTCTGAGGGTCTTTTTTCTAGATCATTTATTTTTTTTAAACCGTGTATAAATTTATTTAGGTCCTTTATGATCTGTACATCTGTGTAATTTTGTGGCAAAAATGGGTGCAACAAATCTGTGTAAGATTGTTTTACAATAGTTCCATGGTTTTCTGGTATTATATCGTTGTATAAAGTTGTTTTTACATGATCTGAGGGTAGTAATGTAAATTGGTCTGTATATATTACACAATTTAATGAAATAGACAATCTACCAACACCATAAATTTCAAATGTAAACGCTTTTGTAAGGTTTTCACAAACAATTGTTATTGTTTCGGGTTGTGTATAAAACAACCATGAATTTGAATACGCAAGACGATTTCAAACGGCTAAGTTTGACGTCACATACTTTATTTAGCAATGATTTGGGAGGTTCTGGGGTTTTACGAGTGATGAAATTTCACATAACGGATTTTCGGATTTATGGTGAATAGATTGACTATTTTTACAAATATTGTACAATGCTGAATCTCTGCACATTCCCTATTCATCATTTGTCAACACAAAGAAGGTTTCTTTGTCGTGACTAATGGCTAAAATTTCTTCTTCTGTCTCTACTAACATGAGACTTAGGTTATTGAAAATTATTGGTACTGGTACTATGTTAAACAAATTGAATTCAGTGTTGAGTACTAAAGAAATTTTTATTATGAAGATTAAGTATTTATCTTTATGAACGACAACTACTTCCGAAATTTTATGAAATTCTGCAATAGATTCGGGGCTTATTTCTAGTGGGAGGGCGGTCCCTGATGGGAGGTTTGCCTTTATTTCCTTCAGTTTTGATAACCACCTTTTTGCATGAAATATTCCAGAGTGTAATTTTCCGTGTAAGGCAGCGTTTACTATCGCCAAAAGGTATTGTGTTTCGTATGCATACTGATTTATCATAACTTCGAACAGAAAGGTTTGTTCTAACAGCGTGGTTTTTATTGTTATTTGATTGATTTTCTGTAGGTTCTGTTTGACTTGCTCGCTTAAAATTTGAATGTTCCGTTCTAGCTTCTCTTGGTCTATCAATAAACTACTAAGAGTAGCATTAGTTTCTCCAATTGTGGTTTGGATGATCCTTAATTAGTCTGATGATAGATTCACGTTATTCACGTTATTCTGCGTTAGTTGTACTATTATACTGAAAATGAATCCTATGTCAATGTTCTCCAAACTTCCATAGAGTACACTGGCCAGGCGACTTATGGCTTTTCGAAGTCCTCGGTGGGTTCGGTCATTAGTGTTGCTGTTCTGTCCTATTGATGATAAGATATCCTAATGATTTACCTCTATCTCGTATAGGTACGGCAACGTTGTTTGTGCAAATTATCGACAACTGTGCGTCACGTCTGTGCTTTCAAGTTTCTGACGTAACTCTCCACAAAGTTGAGATGTAGAATTGTAGAATCTTAATAATGTGAAATATTTAGTTGTATATTGACTGAGGTCAATATAGTTAATAAGATGCCAATCCGAATAAGACGTCTTTAATTTTCCTAAATGATGATAGTAAAAACCTTGTTGGTTTTGAAAGTTGGTAATATGAATGACGTCTGCCGGTGGAAGGTTCTGGGAGTTCCCGTTCATCGTTTGTAGAGTTATGGTCATAAATATGAGATATATTATGACCATTGTGAGCGTCTGTAAAGTGTAGAACGTCTGGCGTTATTATTCATTAAATCTTTCAAAAGGTTTTGATGAATTGTTTGCCTCTTCCCCTTTTCTTTATAACCACGTTCCTTTGTGTTGGATCAACGTCTAAGACATCAAATAGTCCTAACCATTTAGGGGCTAACTTATTCTTTGAGGTTCTGTCCTGTACGAGTACTTTGTTTCCCACTATGATTTCCTGAGTATTTGAGGTTCTGTCGTAAGTTATTTTAGATTTATGCTTGGCGTCGAGAAGATTCTGTCTTGCCAAGGCTTGTGCCTCTTGCACTTGTCTTTTGATTTCATATTGATAATCCTCGTAATTGTAGCGAGATTCTAGTTCCTTCGTTAATGATGTTGGTACCGTTAGCGAATGACCATAGACTAACTTGTAGGGTTGGAATCAAGTAGCTGTATATACAGTGGAGTTGCGACAGAACATTGCGTACGGTATTTTCGTATCCCAATTATGAGGGTCCTTGTCAATAAAATTTCTTAGATACTATCCTACCGTCCTGTGACTACGCTCCAGGCTTCCGTTACTCTGCGGATGGTAAGGCGTCGTAAAAGTCTGACGTATTTTGAGGAGTTTACATACCTCCTTGAAGATTCCGCTTAAAAATTCCGTACCGCAGTCTGTTACTAAACTTTTAGGTAATCCATGTAAACACACAAACTGAGTAACGAAATGGCATGCTACAGTTTTGGCATCATGGTTTTCCATGAGTGAGGCCCATGCAAATTTTGTGAGATCATCTTGTAATGTTAAGATGAATGAGTTTCCGTGGTGAGTTTTTGGAAGAGGTCCTACGACATCCAAGAATATCTTCTCGAACGCTCTTTTAGCTGTGGTAGTAATTACCATTGGCTGTTTTAATGTTTTATTTAATATTTTGTTTCTCTGACAAACCGGGTATTTTTTTAAATATTCTTTGATTTGTTGCCTCATGCCCTTCCAATGTTATTGGGCATACAGACGATTGAATGTTCTAGTGGTTCCCTGATGGCCTCCTAGGGGGTTTTCGTGATATTCTTTGATTAAACTTTGTTTTTCCTCTTCGCTGAGTTCAACTTTGGTATACACAAATACTTTTGTTTGAGCTCCTCTAAATAAGTAACGCAACATGTTTCTAACTACTTCCCAGCTTAATTTGTCCAGTTCACATCCTAATCTGGGACATGCTAGATTGATGATCTGTTTTTTGTCACATAGTCTTTTAAGCTTCCATAAAGTAGCGAACATGCTTTCGTAGGTTGGTTTTGACCAATAAAATTCCTTAGTTATTAAATAAAAAATAGTGCGATTGTCTAACTGGATATGTGCTACGTCGTTAACCGATTTGGATTGTTGCCTCAGCTGCGATAATTGTCCGAACTTCCGTCGAAATTGAAGGGCGATGCCTTTCGACATTCTGAGATCGGCTGAGACGCAGTGAGCCAAAGAAACATCTGCTGAGGTTTCGAAAATGTCACCGGTCACTTCGGTAACGTTAGCTGTCGGAGAATGATCTGTTGATAAAAAATTTTGATACATTTTCGAAACGTCTGAATTATCTGAAAGTTTTGTAGCATCTTAAGTATCTGCATTTTCTGTTATGGTCTTTGATCTAGTCATTACTGGATGAATTCTACTTAAAGCGTCGGCGTTTGTATTGCTGTTACCGGGTCTATATATGATTTCGTACTCGTATTCTTCGAGTTTTAACCTCCATCTCGTTAATCTGGAGCCTGGGTCCTTTATATTGAATAACCAACTCAATGCCTGATGGTCGGTTATAATCTTAAATTTTTGTCCTAATAAATATGGTCGGAATTGCTTCACGCCCCATATGATGGCACACAACTCCTTCTCAGTCGTATTGTAGTTTTGCTCAGCTTTGTTTAAAGTCCGTGACGCATAGGCTATAGGGGCATCTTGTCCGATAGGACCTTGAGATAAAACACTGCCTATAGCGAAACTACTTGCATCACACGTTAAGTTAAACATTCTACCGAAATCAGGGTACTGAAGTAATGGTTCTTTAGTCAATACAGATTTCAAGTTATCAAACGCTTCTTGGCACAAATCTGACCATCTAAAGGGTGTATCTTTCTTTAACAAAGATGTCAGAGGTTTTGAGATTTGTCCGTAACCGGGTATAAAGCGTCGGTAATAACCAGATAATCCAAGGAAAGACTTGATTTCCTTGGTATTGGTTGGTGTTGGGAAATCCAGAACACACTTGATTTTCTGGGGATCTGGCTTGACGCCTTTATCCGTGATTATGTGTCCTAAATAGTTTACTTCCTTTCTGAATTTGCTTATCAATCTCTTGCTTATGTTTAAAAGGAAGGCGATAGGGTCTCTCATTTATGGGATGTGTTGAAGGGTTTACATTAATTTCATGATAAACGGCGTTGGTACAGGATAATTTGTCCCCTTCCAAGTGAAAAATATATGAGAATTGTCTGCATATGTTCATTAAAGAATCATACTCTTCTTTATTCAAATGTTCTGTGTCGATTTCTTCGTTCAGCTTGTAAATTCTACTCCCATCACCCAAGGTTGCCTCTTTTGTGGTAATGACGTTAATTTTTTCCTCTCTGAATTTCTCGGTTTTTATTGAACTCCAATCGTTACGGTTTATTGTTACTGCATGTTCCGTCGGGTTTATCATGGCTATTAGAACCTGATGTTCATGTACTTTATTTATAGTATTACTACATAGTATTGTCTCGGAGATTGTCTGTGTTGGGATTAAAATAGTTTCTCCATCTTGATGATCTGGTACGGGAACGGTCATTAAAGTTTCGGTTCGCGGTTGTAACGTAACATTTATATTACTGAAATCATTTGTTTTTTCACAAACTGTATGTTCTGAATTTTCTGAACTTGTTGGATTTTCTTAACTCTCTAAAGTGTCTGTTAAACTTAATTCATTAGTCTGATAGTTAATAACTGCTTTCATTCCAATGATGAAAGGTTTTCCCAGGATACCGTCATGAGGGACTGGGAATGAAGAATGTACTACCTGAAATAATGCCTTCCGTTTCTCTTCTTTAATTATGAGTGTTAACTCTAAGGTACCTAGTGATTGAAGTACATGTCCTGTAATGCCGGTTAAAATATGTTCTGTGGGTTCAGAGACCAAAATTTCATCTCTTAATGATGACAGTTTTATAAAGTTTAAATCGGATCCGGTATCCACTAATAATTGAATGTTCTGGTTTATTGTCTCTTCACAATGGCAAAACAAATGGTCGTACTTAAGGTTCTGATTTCTGGATTGGTTCATGTTTAGGCTGACTGGGAAAATGTGATTACGGTTGTTTTTAAACTTCCAGCCGGACGGCTGCCACTGGGGCCCGGCTGTGGTTGGTTTCCCGAATGATTTTCTGCATTCCGCTTTTCCGTCACATATTTCAACTTCCGGCACACCTCCTGGTTTTTTACAATACTGACAAGTTATTACATGGATATTGCTCTGATTAAATCTTGTCCGTCCTGTGTCTGGCTTGAAGGTCTGATTTCCGGTGCTGCTGGATCTGCAGTCCCGAGCCTAATGCCCAAGTTTTTTGCATACATGGCACGGTCCATTAGGCTTTTTGAATGTATTATGAGATTCTGTTCCGCGTTTTGTTCCCTGGTAAAATCTTTTGCTTTCCTCGGAAAAGGTTTTGATTTTCTCCTCCTCCCTGGCAGCCTGGATTGCAATTTTCAGTGTTGCCGGATTTCTAGCCTTGATGAAACCTTTTAACATTCCCAAACCCTCCATAAAGGCTTGTTTGGTTGGCCTGCCGTTTGATGGATGTTTCCATCGCTTGTGCCGCTTCAACTGATAATTCGGCGGTTTCTTGCTCGATTATGAGCGTTTGGAGTTCCTCAATTCTCATGGAATACGACAATACGTCCTCTTCTCCCTTTTTTTTGGAGGAGTATAATTCGAGAAACAGGTGTTGTGTAGTCCGTTGTAGTTCGAGATTCGCCTTAAGAAATTCTTGTAAGGTTTCCCAAGTATCGAATGTTCTGTTTCCGGTTACTTGGCGAGCTTTGCCTGTTAACCTTGTCAATATTGCCTGTAATCATCGTGCCTTGGCGCTCTCCACTACAAATGATACCGAAAATTCACATTTTTCTAAGAAAATATCTAATTGTTCGATATCTCTACCGTCACACGTTTTTGGTAGTAAATTTAAAGCTTCTTTCAACCCTATATAATTAGACATTATAGGTTCTGAACATTCCGCGTTTTCTCTTTTCTCTATGGCTTCTCAAATTTTAAAATAAATGAGTTCGCGTAATGCATCTAAATTTTCTGGAGGGACGAGCTGACTCACGCTGTTCAAAAGTTCCGCATTCGTCCTCATATTGCTTGTTTGATCAGTGAACTGAATTAAACTTTTATCTATTTCCTTCAGTTCCTCTGTTACGCCTAGCAACAGGTCGTTGGTACTCAAGGTTAAATCGGATGCTCGGATTAGTATATTATCTACGCTAATGTCAGCTATTTCCTTTTCTGAGGAACTGTCTTCAGGGTTAGCTTTCCTAATGGGTAGACTGACCCGGGTTGTTGGTACGGGTATCAAAGGTGAAAGATTCTGGGCTTCCTGTGCGAGGTTATTATCTCCGGAAATTCTCTGATTTAAATTTTCAGGTGACCTATCTTCCTGTCCTTTTCGACTCATTAACCCACTGTCCAATAAATATTAATAAAAATATACTAATAATGATAAATCATGCCTCAAACCTAATACTATACCTATATGATTTTGTATATTTTTCTTTTTTTTTTTTATAAACAAGCGGGAATTTGGCAGTTACAATTCAGCAAAGCACTAACTACTTAAGGCTACAAATAGACAAATTGTGTATAAACGTCCGTTACTCACTATGCTATTGCTCCGTTTGTAATTTTCTGTCGTACTGCCCAATTTGAAATGGTGGAGTTGGAATTGAATGATCTGCACCAATTGGTATTCACGTCACGTCGTCGGTCCTTTTCGACTGCTAAATTTTCTGCTAGACGTTCTCTGCCCCGAAACTGCTGACGCAGGGACCAATTTAATATTGGGTTTCGTGAATAACTTCTCGACGTCGCGTGTTTATTTTGATATGCACGGCGGCGACGTCGTTAACGTTTTTGTTGTGTTAGTGTTAGTAACGCCACAAATACGTAGTCGGCGGCGGCTTGTACGGCGGCGCAGCTGACTGTTGTTGCTGGTCGCCTGGTGGCGTCTCACGTGATCGACCACTACTAGGATTCTCGTCACTGGATGGCGGTATGTCCGTAGTGAAATGGTTACTTATAATTTACGGCGCTAGATGGCGTTGCATTCACGAAGAACTGGTTGCTGATAATCGGCGGTGCTTGTACGGTAGCTCCTATTACGTATTTGTTTGTGTACGCCACACAGAAAAAAATACATACTCAGCGGCGGCGAATGATGCGTTGGTCGTTGCCGTACTGTTCGGCGTATGAATTCGGACGGCCAACGACCATGAAATAGCGGCGAGAATAAGACGAATAAATTTTACCGGATTTTATGACGTTCTGAAGTGTCTGAATAATCTGAAGTTTCTGGATGATCCGAACTTGTACTTGCAGTTTTGACACTTAAGTTTGATTTATTCTTCTTACTTGTGAAATGACGTAGTAGCGAGATACTGGAAGACGTATCCCACCGCTGCCACCAAAAATGTTATGAACGCACTTAGGTGTTCAATCACAAATAAATTAAGTCACTCACACAAATAAGATTAAGGTACTAAAACTTTATTAAGTGAAATGAAACTATTACAAATAATAATAAAGAGGTGCTGTAATGCTCTGTATGTGCTGGATGCTCTGCTGTCATATCAAGACTGTCTAGTCAGTCCTAAGACTCCTAGCAGTCGAGCGGCGGCCAGTCAAAAGGGTTTGCTCAGCAGATTCCTTTTGACCGACACAGTTTACAATGCTCTGTCTTATTCATATAATACAATAATATTATATTCTAGTATACTACTACATTATAGCAGGCTTATAACAGCCTTTCAATTTATAGACTATCAACTTTTTAATTTGACCAAGCGTTTGTTACTTGGGGGACCTTTCGGGTTTCTCTTCGTCATTTATACTATTAGGATGATTATTTAGTTACGTGGTCTTTTTCTTGTCACAAAAGGGAGCTGTCAGTTTAATAATAAAATCGTCCCTTCCTTAACTACAGGAGAATCTAGATGGGGTTCCTCATCATTCATATCCATTACAAGGTAACCTGGTAGTAAATTCAACCCCACACTTATCACCAGGGGGACCTCTCGGGTTTTTGATTTTGGGACGAATCGTGATTATTATTTTTATAGTATTCGTATCGATGTTTCATCACTTAATATGTTTTTGATGATAAATCAAAATAAACATAGAAATTACATAAAATACATCAAAACTTTTAGATAAAATGAATAAAACAAAGCAATAAATGTTATTCTATATATTCCGTTAAAAATTAAAAAAATATAAATTATCAATATTTTAAAAATAATAGAACTATTAAATTTATCTTTATATTTATTTCTTGGATAAAATAATTATTTTGTTTTTACCTGATACACAAATCCTCTTCATCCCTTTCAATTTTAAGACTGTCAATTTTTTAATTTGACCAAGCATTTGTTACTAGAGGGACCTGTAATACACAAATCCTGTGGAAATCACAGACCCTTTTTCATTTATTTTTAGAATTTTATGATTTTAATATTTTACAATGATCTGTCAGAAATTTAAAAAAATTAAATTTATATGTTTTTAAATGCATGTTGAAAAATTTTTTTTTTAAAAAAATATATGTTTTATTATTAGCTTGATGAAAAATAAAATCCTGTTTTCTGAAACAATTTTATTATATTGTGCATTGTTCTAGTTTTATGTCGAAGTCGATTATTTCTACCGTTCAATGAAGAGTTATTAATTATCCCAAAAAAAACACTACGTCAACTCCGTGTAAAAAAACGCTAAGTAAAAAAAAAAAAATATAAATGCTATAAAATGTGTGATATAAGGTGGAATCTAAGTAAATGGTCTAATGAATAAAATGTATGTATAAGTAATTAATTCAAATTTAATAAAAATTGGTTATTTATATGAATTATTTTAACTCAAATTGATCCAATTTTGGTTTACTTGGCCGGAAAATGTCTAAAAAATGTATAGCCAAGTACTAATAGTTTATGTAATAAATAATGAAAGCACCATTACAATAAATACTTTGTTTCCGGCCAAGTAAACCAAAATTGGATCAATTTGAGTTAAAATAATTCATATAAATAACCAATTTTTATTAAATTTGAATTAATTACTTATACATACATTTTATTCATTAGACCATTTACTTAGATTCCACCTTATATCACACATTTTATAGCATTTATATTTTTTTTTTTTACTTAGCGTTTTTTTACACGGAGTTGACGTAGTGTTTTTGTTGGGATATCATTAGTTTTTATTAGGGTCAATATATTTTTTTATTTTTTTCCATTATTATGATGTAAACATCTTTTGCACCACGAGGCTACCGTTCAAACTGTACAGATGTATCGTTACATCTTACCCATTTATTCTGATGTTTTATTATTGCTGTATAATGGGCTTCAGTCATAGATTGACCATGATGGCAAATGACCGAGTTTAAAGTGTAACATTTACTATCAACTGTAAGTGTTGTGGTTGGTAATGGATTTATTTGCAAGTTTGTAATTTTTGTGTTCACATCACTCCAAAGTTGAATTTGAAAATACAAATATTCATGAGTATTGAGTATGTTTGTAGTCTGTGTATGGTTTGAAGTAGTATTACAAGCACTACAAGTTATTTTTTCTATTGTAACTTCTTTAGACATGTCATTCATCATAGAATGCATTGTGACAGTTTTTGTATCATTTGGTACATTAAGTTGAATTATATAATTATTTGAAATATGTACTCTACTCTTTTTACACCTAGAGCATTTTAATATCGTTTGAAGTTGATGAAGCAAAGAATTGTGTAAGGGTTCATATAAAGATATGAGTGCACTAATAAATTCAGTAGCATCTTTCTGTTCTACGTTAACGTAAGGATAACCAATCTGATTTCTTATACTAAATGCACTTAGTTGACATACTTGTGATGTGTATGAGTATGCAAGTTTTTTTAGTAGTACTATTATAACTTTCAACCACGTTTTTGGATTGAGTTGACTCCTGATAACTTTCAACCACGTTTTTAGATAGAGTAGACTCCTGATATTATTTTTCCGCATAGCTCGCGCCTTTTGGAGTTTAGTTACCATTTTTAATGTAGACACAATTCGACACAAAGATGAAGACAGTCACAGTCAATTACTATAATAATGACTGTTATAATAATTAATATTATTATAATGACTTTTTATTATTTAATAATAAAATGCTCAATGGACAATGATAGGTAATCGATACGGTTAGGTGATACCACGTGGATTGAATAACAATATTGCGGTCAAGAAACAATAACGCAGACAACAAGCTCGTACGCAGGACGCGAGACGAAAGAACGAAATTACGAAAACAGAATGCACCGATACCGATAAGCGATAGTGAATTAAATATATATACAGTAAAACCTGTCTTATGCGGAATTGCACGGGACCAATAAAAATTTCCGTTTTAGACAGGTTTCCTTATACCTGAATAAAAAGGAAAATTCCGTGCTATAGAGTTAATAATAATTAAAATATTAAAAATCAAAAATTATCATAGGTTACAATAAATTTTAATTTTTAGTAAATAATTACATGATAAGTATATTAATTAGATATTTAAAAATAATGATAAATTTAAAATTTAATAACATTTAGTAGCCAGTAGGTATTAATAAAATAATATTATATAATAAAAAAATGAACGTATTAATAAAATAATATACATAATATAATAAATTTAAGATAGTAGGCCGGTTAGAATACAATTATGAATTCCAAAAACTCGTGTAATGTTTTTTGTTTGGTTTTTTCTGAAACGATGTTTTTTTCAACTTTTATTTTTGCCAACGATATCGTTTCCAATAACTCACTATCACATTTATTCATTGAAAATTGTTCCAGACTCTTAATGTAAATAAGTGCTTCCTTGTATGTTTTCAATTGGTTTTCTTCATAATTTTTTTCATTGTCCCCTTCATTATCTTCATTTTCTGAATCCGATTCATTTATAGATTGATCGTAAATTAAAACATCTACGTCGTCATTATCTGTGTATACATTGTTGTCTACATTTATAAAATCATTAACGCTATGTGAACTACCCATAGAAGTACATAACCGCTGTACGTCTTCATATTCTTCATTATCGTCTTGCTTATCGTCTATTTCATTTTCATAAAACCCAGCCTTTGCAAAACATGATTTAATTGTTTGTGGTTTTAATTTATTGACAGCTACATTTAACCATTGAATAGCTTGTAGTACTGTAATATTTTTAGATAACTCAGATAGTACTGATATTTTATCGACATTAGCAATAAGTGATTGCATCAAAAGCCGGCGATAATACAATTTCACACAGTAAACGATACCTTGATCCATAGGCTGTGTAACCGAAGTTGTATTGGGAGGGAACCAAGCAAATTTTATGTTTGATAAATCGAGTTTTGGATGACACGCTGCATTATCAAAAAAAATAATTATATGTTTATTTTTTTTTAACATTTTACTGTTAAATTTTATTAACCAATCTTCCATAATACTTCCAGTCATCCAAGCCTTTTTGTTAGAGTACCATGAGACTGGCAATTTTTCTATATCAATATTTTTGAAACATCGAGGTTTTGCTGCTTTTCCTATTACTAAGGGTTTTTCCATTTCACCAGCCATGTTTCCACAAAGAAGAACTGTTATTCTTTCTTTTGAAAGTTTGCCACCTTTACATTGTTCCCCTTTTAATTTTAATGTTTTTGAAGGAATAGCGCGAAAAAATAAGCCTGTTTCATCACAGTTATAGATACAATCACTATTATAATCTTTTATCAGCTCACCTATTTTTGATTTCCATTCATTTACGTCGTCAAAATTGACATCATTAGATTCTCCACATACTTGATTCCATGAAATATTATGTCTTTTTCTAAAACATTCCAACCAACCGTTGGATCCTTTGAAATTGGTGTTTCCCAGTTTAATCGCGATGTCCTTGGATTTTTCTTGAAGCATTGGACCACTAATTGGAATGTTCTTGGATCTAGCTTTAACAAACCAATCCCAAACTGCTTTGTTAATTTCATCATTAACAGTTTTCTTTAAACTTCGTTTGCTTTTCCCATTTCCTAATATGATGAATGAATAAAACTTAAATAAAATTTAAATAATTATTTCATTATTTTATATGAACTTACCTTTTAACCACTCTTCTTCAATTTTAATTTTGTTTTTAATTATGTTATAAATTTGTGTTTTTCCGCATTTAAAAGTATTCATTAATGATTTAACACTATTTCTTTTTTCACTTTCTTCTATCACTTTCATTTTTTCATTTAAACTTAAACAATTTTTTGAAGACATAGTGGGAACAAGTACGACGATACGAAACGACAGGTAAACTTCGACTACGGCGAAATAAATAGATAAAATTTAGTTATCTATCGATACGAATTAATCGCTGACTTAAATAATTGTTTAGTAGCAAAATAAATGTGGCATCAAAAATATTCTTGTTCATTTTATGATGTATTTTTCCGGTTGTTAAAGGTATACATGATTTACGGGACCAAAAAATAGCTTTCCGTTTTACGTTAGACAGGTTTCGTTTTATCAAGGGTTTATTCCTATGTTAAACTATAGAAATCAGCCGGGACCATAATAAATTTCCGTACAGAACAGGATTCCGTCTTATCGAGGGTTCGCATAAGACAGGTTTCACTGTATATGTTCGCGTGTTAGTGTGTTGTATGTGTCACGCCGCCGTCGCAAGAATCCCCTCACCCGTCCCCGACCACATGACGCGTTTAATACGGCAGCCGGCGGCGAAAGTAATATAAAATGATCACTTAAATATCCACAGTTTTTTGATCATAACTAAAATATTATTCAACCTAACCTAACCGAAATTATAAAAGCACGTAGCCTATGATTTTCTCGATCGATTGATACCTCATTCTAACTATTTGGTCAATTTATTAATAAATGATTAAATAATAAAGAATACCAAAATATTAACACGTATTAAATGGGAATGTTTAGGTTTTTGTATATATACACGGTCAAGTGCTTCGCCTTCCTTTTTTTTTTACTAAGCTCGCGACACTACCGTGTCGCTGGATTTTTAAGATTTTTGCTCGGTATTTGTTTGGTGGACTGTTTGTATTTTGGTGTTGGGTATGTTTGTTATCTGTTTTGCAGAATAGTTTTTCTCGTTTTATTTTTGTTCATTTTTGTAAGTGTTGAATGGAATTTATGTTATGGCTTCTATTATAGGATTTTCTGTTTATTGTTTGATGTAAGTCTATTTATTGTTTTTTGGCTTGATTTTTATTATTTTTGCTCGGTTTTTGTTTTGTGGTATTGGATATTTTTGTTGCCTGTTTTGCAGAATAGTATTTCTCGTTTTTTTTTTTTTTTTTTTGTTTTTTTTTTGTAGTTTGGAATATGATTTAAGTTTTGGCATATCATTATGAGATTTTTTTTTCAATGTTTGATGTAGGTATATTTATAATTCTTTTGGCTTTCTTTTCATGATTGTTGCTCGATATTTGTTTGCTGGATCGTCTGTGCTTTGGTGTTGGAAATACTTGTTTTTTTTTTTTAAATGGATTTTCTTGATTTATTTTTTTCGGTTTTTGTAAGAAGTGTTGAATTATATGTATATTTTGGCTTCTATATAGGATTCTGTTTTTACTCTTCGGCTAAAGTCTGTTTATTTTTTTCATGATTGTTGCTCGATATTTGTTTGCTGGATTGTATGTTCCTTGGTGTTGGATATATTTGAGCAATATTGAACACAATATATACACAGATGGTCAGCGGGAGGAAAGACGGATATTGCTGTGCGTGAAAAAGTCTGTGTCAAGACCGCCAATAACCTAATCTTATGTACCAGAAAGAAATATCATGTATGTTTAATAATAATTTTAAATATAATATTTAAATTAATCAATAAAATAAACTCATAAAACATAAAAAATACACTAAAAATTTTCATTGCAATTCAACTTTAAATTTATGATGCATTATTTAATTTAAAAATATTTTAATTTTATAATGTAAACATTAAAAATTGAATTTCTGTGTTGTGTTCTGACCTAAATCACTTTTCTATCAGAATACTATGGACCCCATTCTAATTCTATTTCTGAATTTTATACATTGAACGTTCAATTTTATATAAAACATAATAAAGTTATTCACTTAATATACGTATACAGTGGGATCACGATTCAAGGCAATACAAAATATCGCTGCGCGTAAAGTAGTCGGTGTCAAGAACCCTCATAACCCAATCTTATGTATCAGGACGAAATAACATGTATGTCTAGCTTATTCAATTCCTTTAATCTCCCTTTAAATAGAGTAGTTTTAGTTTAAAAAAAAAAATTCAGTTTTAAAATTAAAATACATAATATAATTTTTAAATATATAAGTTATATAATGTATATTTTTAAAACTGAATTTTTTTTTTTGTGTCCACCCAAATCTCTTTTCCTGCGGGATACCATGGACCCCTTTCCATTTTGTTTTCTGAATTTTATTAATAAACCTTTCAATTTTATATAAAACAAAATAAATTTATTCACTTAATATACGTATACAGTGGGATCACGATTCGAGGTAACACAAAATATCTCTATATTTTTTACTATATTTTTTCTATACGGAAAGAATATTTTATTGAAAAAATTATTATTCTTAAAATTTTCATTTTATTTACTAAATTTACCATGTTTGAATGAGTCAAAATTTGAATTTAAACATAATTCATGTTTAATAGGATTTCCATTTGTTACCCCTTGTTATAATAAAATTAATGCCAAATAAATATTTAATTTACTTTATATATTTATAGATAATAATTTAACAATACTATAAGTCACCAGAATGAATATCTATAATATGTGAACATTTTTGATTAGTAAACTTGTTATTATAGGTCATCATGAATGAAAATGGATTTTGCTGTGTGTAAAGTAGTCGGTGTCAAGAACCCTCATAACCCAATCTTATGTATCAGGACGAAATAACATGTATGTCTAACTTAATCAATTCCTTTAATCTCCCTTTTAATAGAGTAGTTTTAGTTTAAAAAAAAAAAAAATCAGTTTTATACTTAAATAGCATTATATAATCTTGAAATATATAAACCAATAAATGTATATTTTTAAAACTGAATTTTTTTTTTTTTGTGTCCACCCAAATCTCTATTCTTGCGGGATACCTTAGACCCCTTTCCATTTTTTTTTTTAATTATTTAAAGGACATATTGAACTTAATGTAAAATATTAAAATCAAATTAATTTCGATATATCAAATCACACTGATTAAAATAAAATTTAAGATTCCATTTGTTTCAAGTTTTATATTTAAAACTAGTGTATCCTATAATTCATTAATTTGTATAATTTTATTTAACAAGGAATCCATTAAAAATGTAGAGTTATTAATTCTTCTTATTATGTATATGTGTGTTATATTAACATTATATTATGATTAGCACTCGGCGGCCGCGATCATAGGAATCGGTTACATTTAAAAACATGTAAAGTAGTACCTGCGCGGCCAAAATTGAATCACGCCGCGTCAGCCGCGTGCATAGGAAACGCACCTTAACTATTCGCAAATCTTCAAATGAACGCTACCCCACAACATTCACAAACAACAGACGCAAATAATTACATTCTACCATATTTGGATGAACTGTCTATAGTCTTCCCATAGTTTCTGCAAAGAAAATACCTGAATGACCATCAACTGCTCTTCTCTGTTTACGCCATTGCCATGTTTTTTGTACAGTCCAAGTGTAACTATACGTTACATCTGAATACAGCAAAGTTCTGGCAAATTCATCACTTGCGCACAATTGAAAAAATGCGGTTAATGTTGTTGCTGGTGAACGTGCTGCTCTTTCTTGAATATTTACATTGATAAAATATACACGTTTGCCAATTTTAAGATGAACTGCCAAATGAACAACAGCAGGAAACCGTTCATGCACAACTAATAACTCCGGGACCACTTATCACACAGAGTACAAACTTCACAGAAACCATCTACATATCAATCTTAATATGCGGTAAATGTAAGTTGCGTCCCAAAAAAAGGGTTCCGATAACAACATACGTAAGTTGCGGCCCGTGCTTGTCATGCCTATCAATTGCGTCCGACGGAAAATCCGTAAAACTAACATTTATAATGTTTTTAATGATGGCCGGTTAATAACGACTCGTATATCAAAAGAGGATATCCTCTTATCTTATCTTCTATCTCTATCTTCTAAATTGCCTAAATTTTACTGTAGTGACATTACATACGACAAACACATATTAGTTCAGCGATAACCGTTCTATACGAATGTACGTGGTGATTTTTGAAAATTAACATAATAAATAGTTAAATGCAAAGTGAAAAAAATAAATCATTAAAAGTGATTTCAGGTTATAAGTTTCGTTTTCACAAATTTTTAAAAAATGATGTTGAACGTTGGTGTTGCACCGTCAAAACATGTAAGTGCTTTGCAAAATTAATTGTTAAAAGTCTTATTGATACTTTTTTTATTTTTTTTTTATTTTTAAATGCGATCTACGATCTGTACCACGTGGCACAATAAGTAGATGTGAATAAGATTAGTTATATATACAGATAGTTAAAAAAAATACATCGTACCTTAATAATAATTTGTACATAACACGTGAAAATTTTGAGAAAAGCAGCCACCCATTAGTAACACTTTAATTTGCCTTAAATTTTTTTATATTATTTTTTTTTTTTTTATTTTTTTTTTTTTTTATATTTCTCTTTTTTCAATTAATATTCATATTAATATTAGGCAACAATAGATCACGACACCATTTCCGTTTTAACCGTCTCGGCGGGTTACCAGGGATAGTAGGATTGGCAAGATTTCTGACAAGAGGATTGGGATGGGTTAAAGTGCGGAAGTGGAAACGTTTATAATATGCTTTAGCTTCTTTTGAGACTGTAGGCATTTTAAGGTCTGTATGTATAGTGTGATTAGAGACATAGGGAGGTGCATTTACTAATTTGCGGAGTGCAATGTTTTGAGATGTTTGGATTTTGTTTATGTTAGTTTTTTTTTTGCGTTTCCCCAAAGCTGTAGGCCATATGTCCAAGCAGGCTTTAGTAGTGATTTGTAAATTAGTAATTTGGTATTGATGTGAGTATATTTATTATTGTTGATGAGGTTTTTAAGGAGTCGTAGGCGTAAGTTTAGATTAATTTTTTTGGACTTAATATGCTGTGCCCAGGTCAGTCTTTTATCAATGGTTAAGCCAAGATATTTAACATTCGAAGCACTGGGAATCAGAGTATTATAAATAAAGACATCAGAGCAAGGGGTGAGTTTAAGGGTGAACGTCGCATGGACCGATTTAGTTTGACTTATTTTGAATCTCCAGTCAGTGTACCACTTCTCCATGAGATTGAGGTGAGATTGGAGATTTTGAGAAGCTATGACGGGATCAGAGTGTATCGATAAGATTGCCTTATCATCTGCATAATCGGCGACTAGTGTATTAGGTGTCGTTGGTTGGTCTGAGGCAAATATATTGTAGAGGGTAGGGGAGAGGATACCACCTTGCGGGACACCGGCTGATATATTACCTATGGAAGAAAATTCGTCACCGACACGAACTTGAAAGTGGCGATCGGAGAGATACGGCTTAATAATAGCGAAGTAAATAGGATGAAGAAACTTTTTTAATTTATACAGGAGGCCATCATGCCATACCCTATCAAAGGCCTGAGCGATATCCAGAAAAGCGCTTGTACAGTAAAGTTTTTTCTCTAGTGAATAGGAAATGGCGTCGACAACTCTGTGAACCTGTTGGACGGTAGAATGAGAAGAGCGAAAACCGAATTGAGTATCAGGAAGGATGGTATTTTCAGTAATAGATGGAAGGATACGTTTTAATATAAGTTTCTCTAGAACTTTAGCGAAAAAAGGGAGTAAACTTATAGGTCGAAAAGAGGTTATTGAGTCAGGTGGCTTATTAGGCTTGGGCACTAGGATGATGATAGAGAATTTCCACAGCATGGGGAAGTATGATAGTCTAATAATGGAATTAAAAATATGTGAAAGATGGATAAATGCTTTATTAGGTAGACACCTAGCTACTTCGGCAGTAACCAGGTCAAAGCCTGGAGATTTCTTAAGGGAATATTTATTTATGGCAAATTTTATATCGTTGGGTGTGAAATGTTTAATAGGATTAGATGGCAAGTACGGTGGGGAGTTAAGAAAATCTTCCACAATATTAGTATTAGTTTGAGAGTAAATATCAGGGTGAGGTTGAAAAATATCAGATAAATGTACTTTAAAAAGTTCAGCTTTATCAGTGTCAGAGGTGACATAGCTTCCGTCCGGATTTTTAATTGGCAAATTGGAGGTTTTGAATTTACAAATGTTTTTAGTCGCTCTCCAAAGACTGCCATCTTTTGGTGAGAGATTGGAAAGAAAATTATTGAAGGTTTCAGATTTATGTTTTGCCAGAACTTTTTTAAGATGATTTGATAATTTATTGTATTTGTGCTTATGAGAAGGAAGACGAGTTCGTTGAAAAATAGCTGAAATTGACATTTTTAATGAACATAACCATGAGCCATTACCGGAAAATATTTTAACTAGACAAATAATTAGTAACAATTTAAAACGAAAAGCTGTTGATGACATGTTTGTTAGACCATCGAAAATTTTACATTCTGAATTGAAAAATGATGATATTGAAAATATAACTTTTGGATATGTTTTATTAATAAAAATAAATATACATAATGCTCGATATTCAAAGTTACCCAAATTAACAACTTCATTAACACAAATTCACGAGACTTTAAAAAATATGGAATTTATAACAATTAAAGGTGAAGACTTTTTGTTAGTTAATAATAACGAAACAAATATATTAGATTTCTCGACAGTCCGTAATTTACAAGCTTTATGCAGTTTGAACACGATATTTGTAGACGGTACTATCAAAAGTTGCCCGAAATGATTTTATCAACTCTTTACTATTCATGGTGTGTTAAATAATAATTATATCCCACTTGTTTATTTTTTACTGCCATCAAAGTCAGCTAATTGTTATACCTATGCATTTCAACATTTAGTAGAAGAATGTATAAAAAATGACATGCAATTCAACCCAGTCCGAATGTATTTCGATTTTGAAAAGGCTATACATACTGCTGCAAATGTTGTCTGGCCTTCTATTCAAGTAAAGGGGTGTAGATTCCACCTAGGACAAAGTTGGCACAGAAAGATTCAACAGTTGGGGCTTAGTACCGATTATAAAAAAAAAAAAATACAGAAATAAGTAATTTTTTAAAACTCTTTTTTGGACTTCCTTTCTTAAATCCACAAGATGTTGAAAACTGTTTTACTGAAGACATTATCGCAATACAACCGCAAGATGCTCGAGTATTAGAATTCACAGACTATATATTAGATTCATATATGAAAAAAAAAAAACGCTGACTTTCCATCAGAAATATGGTCAAGAATATTTATCATCGACATTACGCACGACCAACAATTTCGAATCTTTCCATAAAAAATTAAATAGTTCACTTAATTCCTCTCACCCTAATATTTATAATTTTATAGATGTTTTAAAAAATATACAAATTGATACATATATCGCTTTACAAAGTCAGGGCTCAAGAAATAGAATAACAATTGAAAAAGAAGGATATATTAAAAAAAAAAATGGAAGAATTAGAAACTAAAAAAATTAATCAAATTGAATTCGTGAGGCAATTGTCATTCTAATTTTTAACTACTTTTATATAGACTTTTAAGTTAATAATTCACAAAGTAAGGAAAATTCAACAGCTTAGTACCTATACAAATATGCAATTTTAAATAATAATTAATAATAAATAAATACCTACAACAATAAATATTTTTAACCATACCAACATTATAACATTAATGTTGACAGTCCTAAGTCTGATAAAATGGGAAGGAAAATATTCGTTGTAATTTGGTATTATAAATTTTAATATAAAAATACCCGGGACGCAATTTACATATACCCAAAAAATACTCGGGACGCAATTTACTTCAAAAAGGTATATTGGGACGCAACTTACAGTCACCCCTTAATATGTCCTGAAATTTTTATCGAAATCGGTTTGGTAGATCTTGAGTTATAAAATGTATTCAAAATATACCAAAAAACCAAAAAATTAAAAAGTTTATACGTCCAGTCCACAACTGTTTCAACCCTTAATAATGCGATTTTCAAAAAATCCTTTCTTATTGCACGCTGAAAATATGAAAAGAACCTCTATTCAAATTTTCAAGTCCGTATGTTGAGTAGTTTTTGAGATACAGCGATCAGTGAGTTAGTGGTATTTGGATTTTATATGTATAGATTACCCGACTTTGCAAGGTAACCAAAAAAAAAAAAACATAAATAAGTACTTTGAATATTTGCTATTTGTTTGTGTCTTTAAAAATTCCAAGAAGACGCCAGAATACCAATTTTTTCGTAGAACAAATGCATCTACAAACATGAGAAATAGAAGAGCGCAAATAACAGACGAACAATGCCAATCCGATAGTGCGAATGTTCGTATGAGTATGGCGCAATTGCCTGAATCTCGATCACAAGAGGCACGTGCAGACCGGAATGAACAACAATTTGAGCAGATAAGCGCGTCGATTCGTAGTTGACTCACGCAGAACAAATGACCAACAACGCCAACAGGTTCATCGAGCATTTATATCTGATTCATTCCTGCGTCTAGCATTCCAGTTTGAGCCCGATTCTGAATATTATGCTCAATCAAAAGTAGTAATTGGTGCTATGGACAAGGAATGGAGTGCGGGTCACTGCCATGCTCTCAAATTCAAAAATGAGCCAGTCGGGATGTGTTGCGCGTCAGGAAAGGTGCAACTACCTGAAATTGAAACACCACCAGAACCATTTAACGGTTAACTTATCGGCACAGATCCAGTTTCTAACGTGTTCCTAAAGTCAATTAGAACATTCAATTCATGTTTTAAAATAACATCGTTCGGAGCAACAGAAATAGTTCGAAATACTAATGCAAATGGTAAACAATACAATTCTATACTACGGATTTTAGTACGTTAAGGTTAGGTTAGGATTATGTATTAATTGATTATATTAATCCACCGTATTATATCAAACTTGGTATAACTTTGATACTTTATTAGATTTAAATCATACACTAAGGTACGTACAAACAGCACTAGGTTTGCGATCTACCGCAGGTAGATTGCCTACCTGATAATATACTGCTGTGAATCAGAATTTTTATTCCGGAGAGAAAACTTAAGATAAATCTAGAACATCATACACCGAATATTAAATAACGAGTTGAACAAAGTTAGAGTCATATAGAGTTGGTATATTTAACGAGCAACGAAGTGCACGGAATCAGCTAGTGTTATTATATTTATTGTATTATTATTATATTATAGTGTTCGAAAACTAGTATTTTTTTTTTAATATGGAAATCGAAATAGATACACTAATTAATGAAATAGAGAAAAGGCTTGCCTTTTTTTACATTGTGCTCTCTAAGCTTAGGATATAACGTAACATAAAGACTATAAGAAAGCCATGTTCTTAAAATAGGATGAACCCAATATTTTCTTTCCTTCTTTTGTCTGCGTCTTCTCATCCTTCGGTGGACAGCCAACAAATACACAGCATCTATTACATCCATTCTCGATGACAATCTAAACTGTACTACAAATCGTTTTATAAATATAGTTTTTGATTAGAACATTCCCGTACAACGCGCGTGACACGCAGCCATCTGAACGGTGAACGCGCATATTGTGGCGTGCTTACGCGCGTGTACGCGCGTCCATGTGAACGTGGCCTAAGAGCATGACTAAACATTAAAAGAAAACATAACCAAGAACCTTTTGAAAACGTGAAATAACGGCCACGCTTTCGCACGATGATAACAATGCGGTTACGTACCCGACTGGTCGCCCACGGAGGCTTATCACCACCGCCGACCAGATCGCGGATACGCAACGCACCGCTATGCATTGCACGAAAATGGTAACACATACACTAAACACGGCTGGTAACGATCTCACGCGCGCAATGGGCGGTCAACCCACGAAAGCTACTGCTTTCGTCGACCACGCTGCAATACGCGCGATAAGAGTCGATACAAACACTGATACACATTTACAAAGGCCATATTGGCACGAACATTCTCCCCGCCTTGAAAGAATAAGGGGCTTTCAACTAGCATAATACATTTAAAAATAGCTTGAAATTATTGAACAAACACAATAAAAAAATAATAACATAAAAGTAACTATGGTATTGGAGTCATTAATGGCGCATCAAACTTAGGTCTAGCTCGAATGCATCCTACACACTTTAGTACCACCGAACGAGCCATGATTCTTACCTCTAAGTGGCCAAAAACGTAGTCTAACGCTTGCGAGTAGAGCCTGTGGACCACAATGCAACAAAAGTCGATGATGATCTTTAAATATTAGATTGGTCAATTTGTATCCAGATGGTAGCACGATAGGGTGCTTCCGAACTTCATAAATACTTGCATTTTGTAGGCGACCTCCTACTAGAATTAATCCATTTTTCATTACTGGATTCAGTGAAATGAGTTTGCTTCGCCGACGAACTTCTAACCCTTTACTGAGAATGGATTTCAGTTGAAAGACGAAGTCCATCACTTGCCAACACGTTTATAATTTAATTGATGTACATAACAGTAGTAATAATACCACCAATATTATAATTTAATTGTCTTAATTGTTGGCGAAGTAATAACACCAATACTTATATGGAGCAAGTTAAAAGTTTTGACACTAAGCTCAGGCAATATAAAGGTGCACCTGGTCACACCAACAAGACTATGTTTAATACAGCAGTCAAAATTGACAGTTCCGTAGGTGTCATGGGTGATGTTAACGTGCCTGGTGGCTGTAAGTCGCGGTTAGAGGTAACAACTAATAATCTGACTATAAAGGGTAAAACCCTAGAGGACAAACTACTACGTGAAGAGGATGTATGGGTGTTGCAAAATGCAATGTGTTCACACATATGGAAGTTGCCAACTCCACACCTGGATTTAAGCTGGATTGCGTATTGTGAGCGGCAAGAATCTGTAGTTGGTTCTAAGAAATCGATAATACAACGAACAATCCAACTACTACCATTAGCAGGTGCACCTAGGACTAGAGTTAAGCTGTTATTGCGTTCACCTGAAATCAGGCCTAAAGTCGGGCTGGTTGTTGACAGTATATCTGGCCGCGAGGTAGGAACAATGTGATTTATATGATTCACGAATAATTTATTTTCTGAGAGATTTTGAATCATAAAGTAAAAACTGTGAACCGACACAAATACGGCCGTAATAACAATTGTAATAAATAATTTAACTGAATAATCAATCATATTTTTTATTCATAGCTTTAGTTTTCTTACTAAAAATCCGTATTGTACATATTTTGTTTATTATATAACTTAATTTTATTATCTCAATTTAGTAATTTAGAATTCTCACTAATACAGTGTCAATGGCTTGAAAGTGATTATTTCTTCAATAATATCAGAATCATTTTGTAATACTGTTCGTTGAAAAAAAAAATAAATATTAACAGAGAGCTCTGCACATTTCCATATGTTTTAATTAAATAAACATTTACAGTGGAACCTCGATAAGTCGAACCTCGATAAGTCGAAAACCTTGATAAGTCGAAAAAAAATTCTGTCCCCTTGCGAAAATCTCGATTACTCGAAAAAAAACTATAGATAACTCGAACATTCTGTGCTCCGATTATGACGGATAATGACAGATAATTTTAATATCGAAAATACTGATACGGATGACAGAGAATGGGCGATGATAGCAAGTCGTTATGGAATCGTGGAAGAAACCTTTGACGATTTTGTTAAAATCGACAATGACGTTGCCGTTTCTGGTATTCTGACAGACAACGATATAACTGACTCCGTACGTGGCACTGAAGATATTGATGACATCGAAGAAGCATCATCTGAGCCTGTGCACCGTGTTTCAATGAAGCAAGCAACAGAAGCCCTCATATTGCTAAGGACATTTACCGAACAGTTAAGTAATGTGGACGATAAGGTGTCCTCTGCTTTAAATGTAGTAGAAAATACAATTGATAGTAGCAAATCTCAAATTTTAAGTCAAAACAAAATAACAAATTATTTATCATAAAGTTAGCTATAATAAATTAGTATAATCACATTTTTTTACTTTGTAATATACCTACATATATACATATATCATAATTAAAAACTTTAACAACATTTTTAAAACTCTTTAAGTCGAATTTTTTTTCTAAAACCTTGGTAACTCGAAAACCTTAGTAAGTCGAAAACCTTGATAAGTCGAAAAAATTGTATTTCCCTTGAATTTCGACTTATCGAGGTTCCACTGTATATATTTATTTAAAGTCTTCGATTATCATAATAAAATCTAATTTTAAGCGCTTTTCGGGCGGTTTCCACAAAATTCTCTACACATCCTTCCTCTTCTAAAATTCCTGCTTCTGATCTCCTATCCATCGCAAACTCCTCCACAATGCTTGACAATCCACTTGGTCCTCATTACCACATAACTTCGCCTCTTGGCATAGACATATTGCCCCTATAATTCCTAAGTCTCCATGGTTCAACAAAATTAACATTTCTAGGCGTCTTATCGTAGGATTTACCCGTCTCCCTATTAGGATAATTCCTCATCATTCTTTCAAGCTTTTCCTTAATTCCTCTCCGCTTTGCTGTAGCCCTCATGATGATTCAATATGTGATTTTAATCACATTATATTTAATTGTCCTTCCCTTCTCCCTAGTAGACAACAGTTACTTCTATTTTCATTCTTATCTTCACTTGGTTATATAACTCCCGACTCTAAACTTCTCCTTAACTCCCGCTCCATTCCTATCATTCATTCCATTATTAATTTTATCAATTCCTCTGGCTACCTTATTTAATTTGATACTTGATTATTTTTAGTTAACTGTTATCTATCATCTTTATGTTATATTATATATATATATTAACTATTATAATCGTATTGCTGTAATGTTATAAACAAAGGCAAAAAAAAAAAAAACGCTTTTCGTTAATCATATGGTAAAAAATGTTGGCTCATAAATACAAAATTGCGTTTGGACGTATTGAATAATAAAAAAAATACACGTCTGTTGAAAATAAATTAATATGATTGAATATTTAGTCTTTTTGTGTTATAAATATTTGTGTGGAAAAAAATTACTTTTGTAGACTATACGCACAAATAATTTAGGGTAAAACACGCAAGCATTTGATCAATTGTAGTATCATCCGGTACACATTTAAATGCTCTAATTATTGGACATGAATTATTTTAAAATAATATGTAGAAGTTGAATAAACTGATAACTAATGACTGGTAATTCACTATTAGGGTTACCATATTTTATTTAACGAAAACCGGGACAATTTTTTTCACATTTTTTCTCGTTTAAAAAAATGTATTTATATAATTATCATTTACTACTGCGACGTCTTCTAACCGGATAGAAAGTCTGAAAGAAACATTGTTTATAGTATGGTTACTGTGATTAGCTCATTACAACTGACAAAATATTAATTAATGGTCGATTCCTTTAGCAATAACTACAACTATCATGTGGAAACAACAATACGAAGAACGTATTCGACAAAAAAAATAATCATTTAGTTGGGAGAATAATTAAAAACAGATTTCGTGAGTAAATTTTATTTTATCACGACAATAATATTATGGTTGTTTGAACTAGAGTTTAATAAAATACAAACATACATTATTAAAGAATCATTCCGGGACAATTTGCTGTCCCGAAACAAATCATCGGGACACCGGGACGCCATACTCAAAATCGGTACTGTCCCGGCCAAACCGGGACGTATGGCAGTCCTATTCACTATGTTACCACTGAACAAAATGAATCATAAATTCAATTTTATTTCGTGATTTTTTGAATTAGCAATTGATTGAATTTCAATCCAGTTGAATTAGTGAATCGAATGCCAGTCATTGAACGAATCGTTTTGGCGAGTCGATTTAAATCATTTAAACGATTCATTTTTCCCATCCTTAGTTGGCTCGACTTATCATCGACTATATCATCAGCGGCGGTGCGCGCGACGAATAACAGGTCTACCGGGCCGGGGTACGTACGAGATTAGATATCGCGGTTCGTCACAAAGTTTATAGATTATAGTAATCTATGAACCTTGGGTCCGTTAGTACGTTACGAATCTTTCGGTAGAGAAAAAGAAAATATAATTATTATTGATAACATCTACGACGCGGACGACCTTGGCAAGTCAGCAATCGCAGGTCGACCTTAAGTTACTGTGTCGATCACGGTTTCATTCGTAGATCTCGTTCTCAATCACTGTAGTCTCAACTGTACCGCGGGCGACTACTGTCATTTTTCGTCATTTTTCGCAGACGACCGACAATAATTATTATCATTACGAACGCTAATGGTTTCTTCCGTTCTGTCAACCGCAACAATTATTCCGTCTGCGTGAATCGTTTTTTCGTCAACAAATCCGATAATTTTGCCTGACTTTTCGGTGTGTAAAAGTCGCGCCGCACAGAAATGGAAAGATCTTCAGCTAGGAAACCCAAACAACAGGTTTGTGTTATTCAAAATCAATGTTTTATTTCATACCGCCATGTCTATCTTTTTTTGTGTTCTTTTCCTGTTATTTGATTCCTTTCTTATATCGAGTCATGTTTTATTTGACAGATAATGTATACACATCATCGATTGATTGTCGACTTGATTGATTACATAATCATCATGTTTACACCTAAGTTATTTCTTTGTAATTTTGTCTTTTTTAAATTTGTTTTGGGTTCAGCGTTGGAATGTGTAGATAATACTGTAAATCAAATGTTTGTGTGTTGTGTAAATCATAATTTATATGACACCTGGTTTTCATGTTAAATTTTTAGCAATAATCTTATCTATAAACTAGGTACCTAATACTTACTATATTCTTATTTGCAATATTAATATTTGCATTTGACAACATTAATGTACTTACAGAACACATAAAGTTTATTATGTTGTCAGCATTTTTGCTCACAGGTTTCATATGTAGATATTACATAATCGTTTAAATTATATTATAGTATGGTGAAATGTTGAAAAACTAAAGTAACTATTTAATATGAATATGTCATTTATTACTTTTAGGAACAAACTTTTGAATATCATAAAATTAACCTAATTTAATTTATTTGTCAAACAAATATTCTTGAAAAAAGTACCTACCTACTACCAAATCTTGTAAATTAAGACAGAATCTATAAACATATAGAGTTAATAAATAAGTACTTTTAGATTATCATTATAGAAAATAGTTTCATTTTAATTCAAATCTATTTTATATTCTAGTTTTATTTAATTTTTCTATTCTTACATTTTTTTAACTTAAGTACATTAATAAATCATGAGATTTTAGTTTCAATAATTTTTTAAATAATATTGTTTTAAAATTTTATACAGAACTGTACTTCTTATATTAAATTATTTATTGTATAATTGGTTACCAGTATTTAAAATGTTCCCAACTAATTTCAAAGTTCTTCATAACTTCAAAGTAAAAGTTTTAGACATTTTGAATTCTTATTTTTACCTTATTTATTAACTAGCATAAATTATACTTAAAATGATTCCTTGCAAAGTTATCAGAGACTTTTAATTGTTATTTAAATTAATAGTTAAAATACAAATCTTTAACATTTTAAACATTTAATTAGACAGATTTTAAATTAACTTATATAATTATTATAAAATGTATCAGTTTTAATAATAACTAACCATTTACCAATTTCTAATTATTGTTATTTACTTTTGAATATATGCCAAGGATTTTTGATGATTTATTCCTTTATATCCAATTTTGGTTTTACAAATTATTTTTGTTATTTTAAATTTGTATGGTGTACAAAATATGAATGATAGAAAATATACAAACATTGACACAGGTGATAATAATACTTTCGATTACTGCCAATCTTGGCGATAAAACAAACAGTGTAATTAATTTATTAGTACAATTTTTAAACTATTGATGCATGTATTATAACAATTTAAGTTTTTAATCACATTCTTAATTGTTTTCTACTTATCCGAATTCTATTAAAAGAGAATTAATATTAAGTTGTAATTTATAGTTGACATAATGGTAGAGCCAGATAAACTTGATGAAGATTTAAACAACTATTATGTAAGTCAAAAATCATAATTGTTGATATGTTAAGATATGAAAAAAAAAATAATACTAGTTATGCAGTACAAAAACACATTATTTACGCTATATCTAAAATTTAAAATAATATTTATTTATACTTTTATATTTTAACTATCTTTAACACTATACAGCAGGGGTGGTTACAACAAGGCTCTTTGAGCAATTTCGTGCGGTTCTTTAAACCAAGCTTAAAATTGAATTAATAAATATAATTCCATTAGACTTTACATGGCATAAGCTATAAAGTCATATATTATAGTGTAATAATATATTACAGATTTACAATAAATAACATAATTATTTATTTGATAATAAATACCCTAGTTAGAGCTCAGTACAGATAAGGTGGATAAATTATTATTATTTATTCAACTTAAAAACATTTTATTTTATTATTATTATTGATGCAAAGGTTTATACTTTGTTGTATTGTTATTGTTTATTTTATAACTATTTGTATAATACTGATTTTTTTTAAATGACATTATGTAATACTACAAGTAATCAGCATGTGAATACTTAACAATGAATACTCGAAGAAGCAATTTTTATAATTAATTCTTCTAATAACGTTAATAATAATGAAATAAATATAATAAAATAATAAAATGCAAATTGTGTCTTCATTTTATAAATATCTCTTAACTATGTGGCTTGCTTCAAATTGACTTTATATATTTGCAGCTCCCAAAATTAAGGTTTGTGGCTATTCCTTCTATACAGTTTAGTATTTAATTACTACTTTTAAAAATAATTGTAGGTAATAAGTAACTAAATTATAAATAGTTGAAAGTTAAATTTGGTCAGTATTAAAAATTTATCTAAAACATGAATTTCATTTTAAAATTGTTTATAAATTAACTCCAAGTATTTTATTCTAAATATTTAAGTTTAAATAAGTTATTGAATCAAAAATAAATTTTATTATAAAATGTAAGTTTTGTTATTATTTTGTAATTTATCTTAAGAACAAACAAACATGTATTTAAACAGTGTTTTTTTTATCAAAATTGTATCAGGTTTCAGTAATAAATTAGTTGGAAACTTGTCACTCAAAAATTTAATAATTTCTCAATTTTTAAAGTTATTTTAAGTTTCCAAAACTTAAACTTGAAAATTCCATATCTTATATTTTTCTTACTAACAAATTTTGCCTGTTATGCAAGTCAGCTATTATATTTATTACATAAAAATATGTTTATACTAATATCAAAAAATGTAGATCTAAGAACAAAAACCGATTAATTAAAACATATGTATAGAATACAGCACTGTATGGCAGTAAAAAATAGACGTTGAACAAAAAAGTGGAAACTACTCTAGAAAATTTAGAAATGTGGTGTTAGCATAAAATGGACAGAAATGAAGACAAACAAAAAAGTACTAGATTTAGTCAAAGAGAAAAAAACATTGCTAAATAATTTATGATCAAGGCACTGGAATATGATTGGTCATACGCTAAGAAACATTGAAGAACTCTATAGCATCATATTGAAAGGTATGATTGAAGGGAAATGCGGAAGAGGTAGACCAAGAACGTGTTATATAAGTCAAATAATTAAAGATGCAAGAGTCGAATCCATTGACATAATATAAATTATATATTATGTCAATGGTTGATTCATACAAACAACTCAAAAATAAAACATGAGGTAGAGAATCATGGAAAGAACATTTATTGTAGACCAATCTATGGATTAAATAATATATAAATAATATGTTTATAATAACATGTATTGTATTGTTATATTTTAATAGATATGATAATGTGAATTAGTATTTTGATTGTTATTCAAGTTGCAACTAAGTACTGTGTTAAATTAATATATAAAAGATTATTTTTATGTTGTGTTCTTTATTTAATGATAATGAAAACAAAATAATGTTCATTATATAACATTTTTTTTTTCACATATAAAACAATCTGTAAAAACAAGCACATTTGTTAGTTTACATAGTATAACATAGCATTAAGAACAGCTTTTAGGGAAGTCACCCATTGGTGATATCTACAAACTTTTAGGTGGATTTATGATCACTTTAGTAGATTGTGATTCCAATAATTGGAATATAATTATTATGTTAAAGCCTGCGCAGGTGATTGTTTGGGATGTACAGGGAAGTTTTGTTAAAAAATACTTTGACTATTTTTAATATATGTACCTTCATAGAAAATTGTCTAGATTTGCTATAATATATAAATATAATAACATAAATTACACTAAATAAAATAGTTATTTATAACATCCTTGTTGTTTAAAAATAATATTCTTTAATGTGATTATTGAGTTATATTAGATATAATTGTATAATTATTATATAACACTAAAATATTATGTAATTAAATAATTTATATCAATTTTTATCAAATTTTTTTCATGGAGTGCATATGATTGTTTTTTTTCAATTATTTTTGATAAAGTATATTAATTTAAATAATATAAAAACATATTAATTTTAAAGTCATATAACTGTTACAAAAACATTATTCCTTTATCATTGAATACATTTTTGTCTAATTTTTAAAATGTATATTTTTAGTGTATTTGAAGTAAAATGCTTTTAAACAACATATAAGGAAATTGATATTTTTTTAAATAGGGGCTTAAATATTTTAATTACTTATTATATATTTAAATGTTATCTTTAATTAATTACAAATTTTGAATTTTAAGTAATGATTTGTTATATTATTAATCATACTATAATTTTAAAATAACAATAATGCATAATTTTATTGTAACTGTTTCCTTCAATAATATATATGGGTTTTATTAAATAATATTATGAGTTATTGAAGTTTAAAAATGTGTATAGTATCCACCATAACTTAAGACTTAAGTTTATGCAATTATTTAACTTGTATTTAAAATTGAGTTAATAGTATTTAAAAATATTTCCTTACAGATTGCTGAAAATGATGATGTTTATGACAATGATAAAAATAAAGCTAAAGTAGATGTAAATCAAAGTAAATTTCTACTGTACAGTGTATTTTTTATAATTTTTGTAGGAATATATTGTGAGTATATCATTAATTAAATATACTGTATTGTGAAATGTCATTGATTAATTACATTTTACAAATTCCAGCTTATTACACTATTTATGTATCAGACTTTTTCAAGGATGATATTAAGGTACAACCATCACAAACAACATCTGAACCTGCATATGCAGTTATTATTGACGCAGGAAGTACTGGTTCTAGAGTACTAGCATTAGCTTTTAAAAAAATACCAGGTAATCAGCAGAACGTTCTGAATTAAATAATTTTTAAGCTTTTTAATATGTCTTAATGATTTTTATTTTAATTTTAAAGATGGTTCTTTAGAACTAGTTGATGAATTATTTATTCAAGTAAAACCTGGTTTATCTAGTTTTGCTGATGACCCAAAAAAAGTATGTGTTAAACAAATGAATATAATTTTTACGGTTTATTATTAAATTCAATATTGATTATCTTAGGGAGCTGAGTCAATTGATCAGCTATTAGCCAAGGCAAAACATTTTGTGCCAAAAGAATATTGGAAAAACACACCTTTAGCAATGAGAGCAACAGCTGGTTTAAGGTTACTACCAACAGAAAAAGCAGACGCACTTCTGAATGAAGTACTATTAGTCTTGAATAATTAAAATTAAATTCATTTTTATAATAGCAATTGTTTTTAGGTAAGACTATTGTTTGAACATAACCCATTCTATACAAATGAAAATTCAGTGGCTATAATGGATGGTATTGATGAAGGTCTTTTCTCATGGTTTACAGTTAATTTTCTTCTTGGTAAATATTTACTTATATGCATAGGTGTATACAACATTTTTGTTCAAATAGGCAAATATCCTTTCTTCACTATTTATAGTTTAATATTGTGTATATTATATGTTTTGATAGCTAAATTTTTTAATATTAAATTTTTAAATAAATATAAACTTGGTGGTTAGTTATGATAAATACTTGTAATTTAGTTAAAATAGTTTTGGTTTTAAATGTATACTTTGAATACAAAACTCTGCCTTATAACTAAGATTGTTTGCATTTATATTTATTTATTAACTATTAAAATGTATTTATTGTTTAGATCGTTTGAAGGGCAAATTGACAAATACAGTAGCTGCTCTTGATTTAGGCGGTGGATCAATACAGATTACTTTTATTCCTACCAATAGTAAACAAGTCATTAAAGAATTACCAGAATTTATTACAGAATATTCAATAATGAATGAAAAAGTAAACTTATATAGTCATAGGTATGTATAAATGAAAATGTAGTGAATTTATATTTAATAAACTAAATTTCATATTTTAGTTATTTAGGTTTGGGATTAATGGCTGCACGAAAGAGCGTATTCACTGCTAATGGTGATTCGTTAAATGTCAGTAGTCCATGTGTACAAGAAGCCGCTAAAGGAACACCTTATAGCTTTGCTCAGAAGACGTACCATGTAACGTAAGTTTTACATTTTAATGCAAGTTTAAAGTGTGGTTCTTTCTTTTTTCCATACTTTAATTATTTCAATTTACTCATATTAGAGGAGCACCATCAAAAAAAGGTCCTGCTGTTGATTATCAGCTCTGTAAGAGTATTATTGAAGCTGTGGTTAGAACTGTTTACACAGATAAACCTAAAGATCTCACTAATCAAAAAATAGTTGCATTTTCATACTTTTATGATAGAGCTCAAGATGCTGGACTTGTTGGTACGTTAACATAATGAACTCTTATTTAATATTATATTTAATCTTATGGTTTGGATGGGATTCATAATTCATATTAAAACATCATTGTTTAGGTGAAGAAGGAGGTGATGTAACTGTGAAATCATTTTACGAAGCAGCAGAAAAAGGTATTATTATTATTATTATTTTTATAGTTGATTGTTACTTTCTTTAAATAATTTAGTAATTATATATTTTCAGAATGCTCTAATATAAGTTATAATGAATTGAGACCATTTAAATGTCTTGATTTGACTTATATTTCTGTGCTATTAGAACAAGGGTTTGGATTATCTTATGAAACTTCAATCTCTGTGAGTTGAATAAACTGACTAAACTGTTAAAAATTTATGTAATTCTTCATAAATAACCTAATCTGATTCATTTTTTCAGTTATTGAATACTATTGACGGACATGAGATAAGTTGGGCTCTTGGTGCTGCTTATCATATTTTACAAAATGGACTTTAATAATAATGGCAATTATTACATAACTTTATTTATATGGTGGATTAAGATCAAAAATTTAGTTTACACTGTATCACATCTGTTTGGTCATATGTGTCATAATTATAATAAATAATACGTGCTTGTAATTCTATTCATGTAAATGTTAAGTTACTTTTTTTTAGTTTGTTTTTTTAAATATTGTTTATGTATATTTGTTATACCAGTTAATTTGATTGTTTATGTATTATGAATTTCAACGAATAAAAATGTTTGAAATATTTCTTTATACTAAATTTAATAGATAATGTTTTGGTAACAGAACAATATGATACAATTATCAATAATTTTTTTTTTTATGAAAATGACCTATCTTTATAATTAATATTATAGTTGGCATTTTGTTGTTATTCAATTATTTAGAATATAATTAACATATCATTTTTCAAATATTTAATTGAAAATAAGCCTTCGGTGTTAATTGTAAACGCTAAGATAGTTTAAAATTGTTAAACTAGTGTTTATCAAAGATAGCTAGATTATAGCAAAATATGATTATTCAGACAAATGATAAATAGTACAATTAAAAAGTTATTTGCATGAAATAGGTGTTTTATCTACATATTCCTAAAAAAAAAAAAGGTCAATTAATAATTATAGGTGTGATTATAAGATGTGTTGTGTTGATGTAAAATAAATTATAAAAGAAAGTGCTAACAAACACTTTGTATATTATTCCAAGCAAGCAATTACACTACAAAATAAACTTAATTAATCAATTCCATGGTTATAAGTTGTAATTTTTATTGTAATTAGAGAAATTGCTATCATATTTGAAGAACGACAATAATTGTAAATCTAATTTACTAATAATTGGAAGTTTTATTTTTTATTATTAATTACAAAATTAAACTTGAACAAATTATTTCTTTAACATCTGAAACACTGCCATAGTCTTTTGTTTTATTTTTCATAATTAAAGTGTCTTTATTTAAATTAAGAAGTACAGCAAGACAATAAATTGTATAAGTTAATAAAAAAAAACAGACAAAGACAATTAGATATTTGAGTTTAGATAAGGAAGCACTAAGTATGATATGAATAAGAGGACTGGTAAAGTGGCACAGAGCCAATTTTTTTTACCAAAGACAATCTTGAAATGTCAAATGAATAACCATAAAATCAAAATGGACAAGATTCATACTAACTTCATAAGTTAATTGTACACATAAATCATAAAGTGCTATGTATACCCATCACTAAATAATTTTAGGGAGGTAGTAGCTTCCCATGTACCTAAGGATTTCCACTACTACTGGTAACCAAGGGACCAAAAATAGGCATATAAAAATATTTATAGAGAGAAAGGAGAGGAAAGAGTGGCTATACCAAGAGAATATAGTGGATGTTACATTTGGACTGAATTAGAGGAAGGAGGCAAATAAATGATGGCCTAGTCATAGGTAAGAAAAAAATAATTTTTATATGCTTGGGAAAAGAAAGAGAAAAAAAACATGTTCAGGGAGAGAACTACACAATTCTTAAAAAATAAATATTTTTTTAAATTAATCCTATTTTATGTATAATATTAATACATGAATATTAAATAATTAATTATCATAAATATTTACTATTATCTATTTAAAATAGATTATATCTTAAGAAAAATATAATATTTATCAGTAGAACTCAAATTCATATCAAATGGTATTAAAATTATATGTTCTTTTGGATTGGAAAAAGTGTATAAATTATAATACTATTGTATTCATGTAATACATTTTACAATTCATTGATCTGTTTCAATTAAAAATTATCAAAAATATAATAATATCAACAATAACAAATATTAAATTGTTTCAAAAAATTACAAAAATAGATTCAACAATTGTCCATGCAATATATTCAATTAATAAATGTATCTAATTAATTATTTGATGAATGGTAGTATGGAAATTATTGCACCTTATTCGTTCCATAAGACAAGAATTGCTTTTGGAAAAATTGTAACAGTTCTTTGTTATTTTCCTCTGACCAATAAATTACAATCTTTTATAATAATCAATTGACGAAAGGAAACACTACATTTTAAATTTTTTTTTTTTTACTTTTTAAATAAAAAATGTTTTATACAAATTTTTAAATATTATGACAACAGCCTTTACCTAGTGATTAGTTAGAATACAAAATTAATTAAATAAGTAACAATTCTACAAATTTGAAAATATTGAAGCATCAACATTTGTTTATTGTTTTTTAACTTAAAATTATGGTTTTTATCAGAGAAAGTCATCCTGAACAAGGTCTGGAGGAAATCGCATACCTCTCCTTTTCAAGGATCGTTCAATTGATTTAGCTTTTTCGGTCTTGGCATCTTGCTCTTGTTTTTGCAAAGCTAAGATTTCTCCTATCGAAACCCGTTCAAACATTTGATCGGCTTCATGTAAGGAATCCTTAAAAATACATAATATTATTTAAAAATCACTATCAATCATATATGGCGCATTATAAACACCGGCTTACAATTTCTCCGAGCAGTACAACGTTTTCTCCTCGGACCAAGAACACGCCTCTGGGTATGTCACCAAACTTTTTGCCCACATGGATTCGTTCGACGGTTTGTTGCATCAGCAGATTGGCGTATTGATCGACGCTTCTGAGGTAGCCGATGAGCGTGCGGCCGTCTCGCAACAAAACCATGAGCTTTTCTGAGAGAAAAAAAAACCATTGTAAAATTAATGCGATTTGGAAAATGGTCGCCAAGCGGATGTGGTGCTCACTGTCTAATTCGTACAAAAGCGTAGCGGTTCGAGGCGGAAACGAATCCATTGTGCGAACGACGACCACGACAATAATACAAACCAGAACCGCGCGAGCGAAATCATAAATTCGAAATAACAACCGATCGGAACATGTCAATGTTATGACGATAATGATGATGAGGACGTACAACACCCGGGACCCGTCAACGGTGTTATAGTAATAATGATAAACGAGGCAAAAGAAAATAATGAAAAAAAAACCGCAACGATGTTATCACCGTAGCGCGGTCACCGAAATCTGACGGTGATAGCGCGTGACTTCGCCGATAACACGACCGCTGCGGCGGCAGTGATAACGATCCGCGGTTTCGGGACCCGACGAATTCCGATCCTGTACGTTTCATAGAGTATAAGATAACACTGTGGTAATTTCCTTTCTGCTCAACCGTACGTCCGTGTAGTGCGTCGCGCGCAAATCCGTCGTCGGTGGTGGCCGCTCGAATCGCGCGAGATGAACGACCAGAAGAATAGTCCGGAGCCGAAGTCCGACAGTTCTGATTCGACGGACGAGGCCGATCCGTTGTACAGCAACTGCTCCAGCAACTACGTGATGTACCGCGACCGGCCCGAATGGAACGACGTGCAGCCGGTGGCTCAAGACGACGGCCCGGCCCAGGTCGTTCGGATCGCGTACTCCGAGAAATGTAAGTAGACGATGTTTTGTTTACTATCTTCGTTGTTGTTTTAAACGAATAGAACTTTTTCATTGGGATCCCGTGGTACTATCGCTCGCAAACCGTGTTGTTATCCGAGCGCGGTACATCGCAGCCGTAGGGTCGACGTTCCCGCAATTTCTCCTTTTTTTTTTATTTATATCATGCAATAGTTTATAAGAAAAGTTTAGAAAGTATACAGCATTATACATTTGAACATTGTTAACCTCTGGTTGTTTTTTAATGCGATCTAATGTTATATAGTTTGCAACTACCTAGTGTTGTTGCTGGACTATCTTTATGATTATTATTAACGCTATACTATGTAATATGTACTATAATACAATATGCATTAGTTACATTTTAAGAACTACATTGTTTGTTTTTATTTTAGTTTCAGATGTATTCGATTATTTTCGAGCAATTATTAAGTCTGGAGAAAAATCTGAAAGAGCTCTTAATTTGGTTACTGATGCCATAACCTTGAACCCAGCTAACTATACAGTTTGGATTTATCGGTCAGTAGTATGTTAAATGTTGTAATGAACCATGTTTTATATTTGCCATATTTTTATACATTTTTTCAGATTAGAAATTGTTTTATATTTAAAAATAGATTTACACATTGAATTAGAATACATATCAAATGTGATCAGAGAATTCACCAAAAATTATCAAGTTTGGTATGTATAAATCCATATCGTATATAATTTACTATAGGTACTGTGTTCATTTTCTTGAAAGGCAATAGTTTTTTTTCCTGTAGCAAGCCTATTTAGTAAATTATTGGTTAAATATATAATCAATTAGCCGAATATATAAAAAAAACTGACCTTATTTATATTTTTAACTTTTCAACAATATCATTTAACATTTTTTCGCATTGTTTATATTTACACCAAACATAATTATTAAATTATATATATTAATTTAAATGTATTTTTAAACCTATGTCAAAACCAGTTTATTCATATAAGTTATTGTTATAAGACATTTTTTTTTGTTTTTCAGGCAATATCGTAAAAATATAGTTGAAATGTTAAATGATCCATCAGGTGAATTGGAATTTACTGCTGATATTTTAGACTTGGATGCTAAAAACTACCATGCTTGGCAATACAGACAGTGGGTAATTACCACATTCAGGTAAGACATAAGATTATATCTCTAAGTTTTAAATTATTGGGCATTTATTTAATCTCATGATTTTAAATAAAATATAATTTTTTTAATATGTTTAGTTTTTATTAAATAAATATTTACCATTTATATTTGTACTTACATTTGAATTATTTAATATTTAATTTATATTTGTTTAAGTTATTTAATAGAAAAAGAGTTGAATTTCGTTGATGGTTTAATATCTCAAGATATACGAAACAATTCAGCATGGAACCAACGTTATTTTGTTATAAATATGTCTAGTCCAAATAGTGATGTAATTGATAAGGAGTTAAAGTATACATTTGACAAAATACAAATTTTAACAAAAAATGAAAGTGCATGGAATTACCTAAGAGGGTAATTTTAATAAACTTGTTCATCTATAAAAAGAAAACTTGGAGAATATTAATACTAAGGTTCATAATTTTCTTATGGATTGTAGATTATTATTGTACTCAGAGAATGGCATTTTAGAAGACAAAGTCCGTGAATTTTGTACACAGTTATACGATAAGGGAAATAGATCAATACATCTGTTGTCTTGTTTGATCGATTTACTGGACGTTAAAGTTAATTCTACTGAATTGGAGGATGTAGAAAAAGTGAAATTTGCGTTAAAAGTTTGTATAAATAATTAATAATGTATTAACAATATATAATTTAAATAATTTATTATATATTATTTCAGTTGTGTTCTGATTTAGCATCTGTTTATGATCCTATTCGTCGGTCTTATTGGGCATATATATCTAGTAATATTGAAAATAAATACAACATTAAAGAACATGATACTAAAATTGATATAAGTAATAGAAATAATTAAAATGTATTCTATTTTTATACACACATTGTAATATTTCCTTTGTACTTGTGTTACTTGTAAGGTAAATTAAATTATTTAATTAAATAAATTGTTCTTGATAAGTATTTTATAATTTTAATTTATTTATGTATATTCTTTTTACATATTTATAATATTATTAAAATAATTTAATTTTTGATGTATTTCATTTCAGCAATTTTTGCATTATTATTCGTGATCATTGTTACATATAAAACAAATCATTACTCGATTATACTCGAGTGGGTATATTGGGTTTCCATTCTATGTTATAATTGTGAAGCTTAAATACTTATAGTTAAGTTTATAAATAATTAAATCAAAAGAGATTTATATTTTAAAACAATTTTAGCATTGTCATAAAATTGCTGTATTAGTTAATAATTTTTATTTCTTTAGAATCCTAATTAATTATTAATAATCAGTAAATGGTTTTGGTAACTATATAACTTTTATTGCTTTTTCTTGGGTCGGACTAGAGAACTGATGTAAGGATGATCTACGTCAGGTCATAGAGTAATAATAATAATATTCTTCATTGTTCTTAATTATAATTTTTATTACCCTACGGGTTATACTTCTTGAAGTGCGGATAATGATTGCATGATGAGAGGTCACTCCAATCACGAATTAAGATGATTTTATAAAAAATTTTTATTTTTCTATAGACAATAACACAATATAATTTCATTGAGTCATTTGCATTCCAATATCAAATTACAAAAATTGTTATCAAATGTTTAACGAATCCGTGTTACCATAGATAATTGATAACTGTTATCAGATATTCGATTTACCGGTAAGTCTGTTTCTACTTCGCTAAGTTAATGATTTTTTTTAAAAAACTGCCAACGTTTTCTACGATAAAGCTTGTGAAGGTAAGAGTCTATATTGTGTAATTCGTATATCGTTTTGTGGTATTTTTTAATGATAGAGTATATCGCGGAATATATCTTATGGCTAATTTAAATTCTTGAAGTAAATTGAGTAATTATTTTTAATGCATTGTTATATAGTTGTAAATTACATTTATAATAAAATGGTGAAGAGAAAATCAAGTCTCTTTCTCTCTTCTATGGTTACCAATAGACAACGTCCTTCTAGAGAAAACTTAAGTTCCGTTAATAGAAATTTTCTTAATTTTATCAAAGGGTCATCTATGTACATCATTTACTCTAGACAATGTGATTCTATCGTCTTCATCATTCATTAACTACCCATCAAACAAAACATTTATTTTTAAAATAATATATAATAAATAAAATAAGATATAAATAATGTGTTTTGGTATAATTTTTTTTAAATTGTATATTTCTAGTCAATACGCACAATGTCATCTCCAGCATTAGAGAAGATTCCCGATGTAGGTATTGATAATAGAGGCCGATATAAGTACATTTTGATTAAGGTGGTGGATCAAAATGACTCTTCTAACCAATTTAAATATGTTGTACGTGGAGGTCGAGCATTCGAATATCATGGTAAGAATTTATTTGGTTTATTAAAATCTCATTCATCATTTTTCATATTTTTATTACAAATTATTGACATACCGAACACAGTATTTTAAATGATGTGTACTCAACTTATTACTACTAGTCATTTAAGAAGTTTAATTTGATATATTTATTTGGAAAACATAAAAAATAAAAAAATATTTTTGAAAGTGTATAATGTTTATTTTTAAACATTTGTTATGCACAGTATTTTTCTTTGTAAACAAAACGAATGTAAAAATGTTAAAAGGTCTAGTCGTTAATACATATGTTGTTGAAACATTTAACATTAAGTGATTTAATAACTCATGTGTTTTATTATTTGATTTAAATAAATGAACAATATAATGATTTTGAATATGGAATAATTAACATAACTTTAGTAATGTAGTTCATGATTGCTATGTAGAGTTTGATTTTTTTTTTTCAAAATATAACAATTCAATAATATTATCAGAAAAAAATGTAAATTGAAAACCATTATACAAAACATAAAATAAATAATTTTAACTTCTGTGAATGAATAATTAAAAATAACTTGTATAGTTTTACATTGAAAAAATGTATACCTATCGTTTATTTTTTCTAAGTAAATTATTTTGATCTCTTTAAAATATGTTTGAAAAATCGATAGCAATATGCAAGACTTGACATTTTTATAATCCCATTAAAAATATACACTTAAATAATATTTATAAAATATTTTGATATGTACAATGGCTTAAATAATCATATCAATAAGATTTACAAAATTTGTTGGTTATATAAAACTATTGTAACATGTATTTAGGTATTTGTAAAGTTATGTCCATGCGAACCAAAAGACATTTACATTTTAATAATTTTTCATTGCATAAAAATGTTAACACAAAAACCATTATTTTTAAACCAGCCAATTTAATGCTTCACAGCTACAATACATCTAAATTCAATAATTATAAATATCAACAATTCTGTTCATCTATTTACATTTTTGGTAACAGTTTAATTACTTGTATTAAAAAAACCGGTTAGTAGCATTCGGGGACTGCCACGATAAAGCTATTGCATATTAAATAAATAAGAAGTTGATATCATTTTAAATTTTTTTATTATTCTAGTTATTCAGGAATTTGTATCATAGCAACTACGATATTCCATTAATTACAGGATTCCACAGGTAGTGGTCACGTTTTTTCGTTACGAAAAATTTTTTTTCAGTCACTACACCAGGCCTGCGATAAAAGCTATGCAATAGCTTAATTGTTTTGAGATTGTTAATCAAAGTTTCAATGTAATTAATACTTATATTAAAAATCTTTGGGAATCATATATGTTTACATATTTAATAATGTTATTGCATGTTATAAAATTTATTTTTGGTATTTGTTGATTTTACTGTTGACTATTTAAATAATAAAAATAATTTAGTAACCTACCTAGTACCTATTATAATTAAAATTACTTAATTAATTTGATACAATTATAATAGTATTAATTAATAAAATTAAACATTAACAATTAATGGAGTAAAATAACTTTAAACTGTACCTATTCTAGTCTCATCATAAAATATAGTTTTGGCGACCGAAATTGAAACATTTACTACATACAAGTACAAACTGTTCATTATTTCATCAAGCAATACAATTTTTCACATATTGTGTATGTCATACTTTCTTTAAGCAAATAAATGTTTAAAATTGTATCAATTCATTATGATAAAATATTACAATGCTGTATTTGATTGTATGAGTTTTTTAATATACTTCAGTATATGTTTATTTGAGAGTTCTTTATAGAAGTAAAAAAGTAGTGTTAAAGTAATATTTAAAAGTAATTAAACATTGTTTACTTATTTTTTCTATTAAAATTAAAATTAAAGAAAGTCTAGAAAATTAATTGAGATATTCTATGCATTAAAGCTATTCATGGTTTTATCAATGGATAATATTTATATGAAAAAAAAAAAAAAAAAATCATTTTTCAGATCAAAATACTATGAATATGGCGATTATATATAACTTTTAACGTAAGTAATTTTTTTAAAAATTTTAATGGAGCATGGATCTCATTCCCTGCTATCTGAAAATATGTACAAACTCACCTTATAAAAAATAAAAAAATTTTATAAAAAATTAATTCAGTGGTCAAAAATGAATTTAAATATTTGTATCTTTAATTTCAATGAAAGCTTTAAAAAAACATAAATTAGATCTATGTGCAATATTTTATTAATGGTATTTAATGTATTCATTTATTTGTGTGTGTCTGAATCTTAAATCATTACATTTTTTAGTCATTTTGATCTTCATTATAATTTCTCATTTTTTTAGTTATTTAACAGACATATATATATATATATATTATAGGCAGTCTTACCTAACCAATCTTAAAGTTTAACAATTTTTTAGCACTTTTAAATAATAATTACATTTTATAGGATTTAGTTGTATGTACTTAGTTTATGATATTCGTGTACTTGATATTCAAGTGTCTTTTCAAGTATATTTTAGTATTTTTAGAAAACTTAATTATACAATCATGAAATTCATCCATAATTTTTCCTGGATTAATCTATGTGTAGTATATTAAATCATCTGATTTTATAAGTATTTGTAAAACATTTTACTTAATGTAGAAAGAAAATATGGAACTCAGGAGATTTATAACATTAAAATGAATGCATTGCAATTATATTGTCTTTGATTATGAATCATTCTCGACTGATTACAAATCATATACTTATTTTTATTTGTTTTAGAACATTCTTAAGAATAAATCATATGTGTACATAGAAGCATTAAATAGATTATTGAGCTTTAGTGGCTTTTAGAATTTAGCTTGTCTATAATAATAATGTACAGTTTTTAAATCGTAAAAATACTCTACCCTGCAAGAAATTAGCCTGATTACAGGTATAATATCAATTTATTTTGAAATATTTTATTTTTGAAATTGACAGTTTCTATTATTACACAAAATAATAGATCCCCTACACATCGTCAATTCTAAGTTTTATATACCATCAAAAATAGGCTAATTTTTAATTTGATTAGTTGTATAGATGGTTGAAATAAATCAATTTTACCCGATATTTTACCCTTTATAAATATGATTTTTTGCTTAAAAAAGTATTATAGTGCTACAGAGCGATTTTTTTTTTAAAATAAACAAAGCTATTTCTTGGGAAAAATTAAAAGTATTTTTTTTCTTACAGCCACATACTATATTTTATGTTTTAAAATTACTAATACATTTCGAGACAGTTTGCTTCATTTCAAGAACAACCTAGTTTAAGTTTTTACAGGTGTATATGAAGTACAAACTTCTACATTGTATTGTAATTATTAGTACAAAAGATGTTTGAAAAAATAATTAAACATAGAGCTTGTTTTGGACCCATTATCACTATCTGTAGTTATTGAAACAACACAAAATTCTTTTAAACTTGAAACGGTTGTCTTCATAATGATCTTCGGCATTTTGATCGGCCGCGGCTGGTGTCGAACGAATGTCTCGATTATCGGCCGATTCTATTAATCCTCAGAGTCCTAGATTGTTGGCACATTGTTCATCCGACGTTATAGCCGCTTCTTTACTACCGACCAACAGGCAGGGTCCCAATGACGCACACGAAGCTTCTTTGCATTCTATAACGCAGCAAAATTATAAACATTGAGACTATCCATGGCGGTAAATATTATTAAATATAGTGGCTCACCGGGAAAATGCTTGTAGGGTGGGTAAGAGGAAGGGGGATTCATAAATTGTTATCGATTATGTTAAGT